>CAUYQG010034944.1:0-12410 GCA_963574415.1 Tarsius wallacei | reverse complement strand
GGGTCTCGAACCCGTGGGCTCAGGCAATCCACTCACCTCAGCCTCCCAAGGTGCGGGATTACAGGCTGAGCCACTAAGCCCAGCTCCTCCTTATTTTAAAATCAATATTTATGTACATGATGATAATATCCCCTGGTTACTGGAGAAATGTGCCAGATACTATATTCAGTACTGAATATATATTATCTTTAATACTGTGAGGTTGGTGGTATTGTATTTACTTCGTGAAAAGGAAACTGAGGCCCAGAAAGTTTGTAGTATTTGCCTAAGGATCTAAGATAGTAAATGCTGCATCCTGGATTCATATTCACATCTATGTAGTTATAACACTGTACTCTATTTTTTATATTTGCTGCCATTTGAGCTTTCATTTTACAAAACAAACAAAAAAACTCTGTGCAGAAATATGGAGAATTTCAGTTTCTAGACTAGAGAAAATCTGGGTAAGAATTGGATGATGAGAGAGATTTTTAAATGTCATTAATTCTTTACTCATTTTAGAACAATACCGAGTGATACCTCATATACAGATTGACATCTCCCCTTACATTGATGGAAACCTTAGTGATTTAGAACAGCAGGTATTTATTCTCTTGATTCTGTGGTCAGCAGCCTGGTTTTTTAGCATGGTGTGTCTATGCAGTCATGTGTCTTGGCCAGGATCTGGTTGGTCTAGGAGGACTCAGGTAGTTGAGCTTGTTTCTGTTTTATGTAGTCTTTCATTTTCCACGAAGCTAGCCCATGTGGTGGTCGCAGGGTCCCAGCAAGGGGAAGCAATCTTCAGTGTGTACATGCTTTTGGAGCCTCTGCTGGTCAGCATAACATCTGTTGATTCCTCATTGGCCAAAACAAGCCTCATGGTCTAGCCAGGGTCTATGTTGGAGGGACTACCTGAGGGCTTGGATACAGGGTAGGGTGAAGAGATGGACAGACTGCTGCATGATTGTGCTTCAGAAAGAGTGGCACCTCCTTCCTCTGACTTTGAGGGCTTATACTCAGTCAGTTAAACCAGTGCTCCCCAACCTGTTTTTTTTTGTTGTTTTTTGAAAGCAGGACTTATTGAGGGGACAGAAAAGCTCCCACAGTGGGAGGGGACCCGAGGGAGTTGTCCCCCCAGCCTTTTTGATATCAGGGACTGGTTTTGTGGAAGACAATTTTTCCACAGACTGGAGGTGGGGGACATGGTTTCGGGATGGTTCAAGTGCATAATATTTATTGTGTACTTTATTTCTATTAATGTTACATTACATTATAATATATAATAAAATAATTATACAACTCACCATTTAAAAAAAGAGGCACAGGTGGAAGTGGTAAATAAAATAATGGGTGGGCCATGTGTAGACTAAAAAAAGTTTTGGATTCTGACTTAAAACCTGCTACTAGATGCAGCTGTGCAATTAAAGTACATCAACTCACTTGCCACTCACTGATAGGGTTTTGATATGAGTCTGCAAGCAATTAATTTATTACGATTTCTGTGCAGTCAAACCTCACTGCTCATGTCTGTATTTGCAGCCACTCCCCAGCGCTAGTATCACTGCCTCAGCTCCACCTCAGATCATCAGGTATTAGATTCTCATAAGGAGCATGCAACCTAGATCCCTCACATATACAGTTTGCAATAGGGTTCATGCGCTTATGAGAATTTAATGACACTGCTGATCTGACAGAAGGCAGGCAAGTGATGGGGAGTGACTGTAAATACAGATTAAGCTTCTCTCACTCACCTGCTGCTCACCTTCTGCTGTGCAGCCAAGTTCCTAACGGGCTGCACCAGTAATGGTCTGAGGGTTGGGAATCCCTGAGTTAGATGATGAGGGGATACACAGCCAGTGGATGACTGTGTGGAAATCACTGTCTAATGAGTGTCATACATAATGCTGCAATTCAGTTGAGGAGATGATGCCTCATCCTGAGGCAATCAGGGCCCCAGTCCTATAAGAGATGGCATTAGAGCTGGTGCCAAGGGATAGGTGGAATTCAGGTAGCAGCAGGGATAAGAGTAGAAGCAACAGTATAGAAAGAAATGAATTTTGCAGAGCACTGGGCAAATTTAAGTTGGGTGAGATGTAGATGCTAGGACTGGAAATTTAATTTGGTACTTGATAATGTGAGATCATAACTGTCAAGTTAAGTAATTACATATTGATTAAAGTTTTGTCTGATTTTTCTACTCCATGTTTTTCTTTGTATAAAATTTCATCCAGGAATGAAATATGGGTTTTTAATCTGTTTCTCTCTTCTAGAATTTAGGAGTTTTATAAAATGAATATTAAATCAGTAGATATAAGTTCAAGTATAAAAGTAAAGGAGTGATCAGTATGGTGGGTTTCTTTAGAGAGCTTGAGGAAAATGAGTTCTACTAAAACACAGAACTCAAGTTGAATCTGGCAACTTGGAGTCACTGATAATATCAGAGAAACAGTTTTTCTTGGAGTGAAAGATTGTAAGATGTCAAGGAATTACTGAGTTGACAGAGAAAGAAAGGTAGCAATTGAGTTCAAAGTAGCTTTTAATCATTGAGGGCAAAGTATTTTAGTGGGAGAGGATAATATAATCATTTTTGTAGACAGAGATGATGGAACCAATGGTATAGGAGTGAAGGTCTGAGATAGGGCATTTAGTAGCAACAAGCCCAAATAAGACTAGATTTAGATGAAAGAATTGAGCCTTAGTAGCTGAAATTAACCTTGCAGATATCCCATGACCTAGAAAAAAATCCTTTTTTTTTGAAAAGGCAGAGGGCTTTGTGCTTCCCAAGAGACCATTTTACATCACCCAATTACATATGAAAAGGGCCATCTAAGTATAATGGGAATATCATTTATCATATAATAATTCACATCAAACTGGTGGCTCACAGACACACTGCAAGATGTGTTTGGACAAAGATGTATGTTTTTGTTAGACCCTAAAATTGAGAACTTTCATATAAAAATGTCTGGCTCCTTTGGCAAAACAAAAGGTATGACCAAACTAGACCTTCATTTCTTGATGTTAACAGTTAACTGAAGCTGTTACAACTGACTCCTTAAGTGTAGAGTTTAAGAGCTCTCCAGTTCCACATAGTTCCCACCACTCCTCATTACCTTGCCAGTTTTGAGACAGGATATCAGTTCACATTATCCTAACAGGTGTACTGTACTGGAGCTTGTGTTAGAATAGTGAAGCATTTCTTTGTATCCATATTCTTACCTATGGGGAAGTAAAAGTAACCCAAGAGTATTTCAAAAAGAATGGAACAACATGTTTCTTCAAGGGTTGAATTTTGTGCAAAGTCTATGACTGTTAGCAAAAGACAGTTTAAGATTTTTCTCCCTACTTGGCTTTGGTAGACTTTTGAATGTACAAATTTTGGCAGTAGAGCAGCAGTCCCCAACCTTTTTGGCATCGGGGACCAGTTTTGTGGAAGACAGTTTTTCCATGGATGGGAAGGATCGTCAAGCATTAGATTTTCATACAGAGTGCCCAACCTAGATCCTGTGCATGTGCGGTTCAAGAGTTCCCGCCCCTATGAGACTCTAATAATGCCTCTACTGATCTGACAGGGGGTAGAGCCCCACTTGCCTACCACTCATCTCCTGCCGTAAGGCCTGGTTCCTAACAGGCCACTGACCAGTACCAGTTCGCAGCCTGGGGGTTTGGCAAACCCTGCTGTTGAACTCGGCCTTCGAAACAATAGTTTCGTTTCCATACTTTACTGTGGCAAAGGGACAGACATGGCCAGTGTGTATTAATATATATTAAACATGACAGCTTCCTGGTCTAAGTACTTGTTCTGACACGTGTGCAAAAGATCACCACAAGATTTGTGCACCTAGAAGTGCCTTAAGATACCACTGAGATAAGGGATCTAGGAAGATAACTGAGAAGAGAGGCATATAATAAAAAAACTTGGTTTAAAAAAGGATATGTCCTTCCACAGTGATACATAAATGAATAGTGTTTCTGATAAAAGTTTCTTTTTTTAAGGAAAAGCTTCAACTAATGACCAGAAATTTGGTGTTGGTTCTTTCGTAGAATAAATAAATTTGATCACAGTCTCTCATTTTAAAATACATATTAAAGAGTTTGTTACAAATAGATTGAGTAAATAGACTAGCTTATGAAATTCTGGTTTTCCCCAAAGCCAATTCTCAAAATGCCTACAGATCCTATGTGTTTTTAAAATAAGTGTCATAAGCAACATACCAATGGCAAAATTGTTTTATGGTAAAAGTGTATATTAAAATGTGCTGTGACTTTCTTGGTAGTTTTATTCCTTTTTCCCCCCTTAAATAACCACATATTTGTTCATTTTTCCTGTCAGGTTCCTTATCAGTCTCCTGT
Source organism: Tarsius wallacei (assembly GCA_963574415.1). Taxonomy (NCBI): domain Eukaryota; kingdom Metazoa; phylum Chordata; class Mammalia; order Primates; family Tarsiidae; genus Tarsius; species Tarsius wallacei. Next base: position 8,078 of record CAUYQG010034944.1, on the reverse strand, counting down.
TAACGTGATGAACCTTTTCTATTTTAGGAATATTAGCCCTCCTTTCTCTGTTGCCCACATTTTCTTCTGATCTTTGGGTTGTACTTTACCTTTTACTATGACAAATTTTGTAGCATATTGGTATTTCACTTTTTATACAGCCAAATCTCTGGATAGTTTTCTTGGAAGGAAAACTTTTCTGAGTTTTCTTTCATATTCCCCACACCAAAATTATTAAAATCATATAAAATTTATATTTTTAGCAAAGTAATATATGCATTTGGTTAAACCATATAAAATTGCTGTTTTGTTGGTTAAAAAAACAATAGAATGTCAGTAGTTTCATATGGCTCCACTTAATAGGATTGCAATCTAGCCACCAAAAGCGAGGCCCTTTTTCTCTTTCTCCTCATTCCCATGTCTTCCCCAAAGAGACAACTGCTTTAACTCTGGTTGGCAATTTCTTCTGGTACTTGAAGAGCAAAACTTTCTTATAACACTATTCCTGAATTTAAAAGAAAATATTTCTTGAGTGCCTGTTATGTGCTAGATGCTGTTCTGGGGCACTGGAATTTGAACAGATATCAAAGCAAACATCCTCCCTTCCTAGTACCTCAATGTAGGAAGGAGGGGTAAAGACAGATAACAAGGGATACAGTCCTTAGATGGTAGTAAGTGCTAAGGAGAAAAGTAAACCTGATCTCAAACCAGGCAAAGAGGGGTCCAAAGGGAGACCCAAACTTTACCTGTACATTGACCACTTGTATACCTAATCCTGACTTGTACCCCACATCTTTAAAATAAAATTAAAAAAAAAAAAAAGAAGAAAAGTAAGGCAGGAATGGGAGGATGAGGAAACTGGTACATGGCCTTTCAAATTAAAGGTGGCCAAAGAAGGCCACTCTGTGAAGGTCATGTTTGAATGAAGACCTGAAGAGAGGCTTCCTGAGGAATGAGTATTCCAGACAGTGGTATGACATGTGCAGAAGCCCTGATGCAGGACGCCCGATGCATCTGGGGTGAGTCAGGAGACTAGGGTGCCAGAGCAGTGAACTGGGAGAGTAAGAGGAGCTAAGGTTGTCAACAAAATGGTCATGGTGAGGAGGAGTGTGTGAAAAGGAGGAATGTTTAGTGAAGCAGTAATATGACCCGACTTGTATTTGTAAGGGACAGGCAGGCTGATCTGTGGGAAAAAAAGATGTAAAGGAGCAAGCGCAGAAGCAGGGAGCTACTGCAGTAATTCAGGCAAGGAGCAATTGTGGCTGGAGCCAGGGTGTTATCTGCTGTGGTAGTCAGAAGACAGAAGACATCTGATTCTGGGCACATTTTGAAGGTAGAACTGACAACATGTTTTAGCAAATTGGAGAATCAAGGATGAGTGTACAGTTTTTGGACTTACTAACTGCAAGGATGGAGTTCCTATTGACTGAGATGGGAAAGACTACGTGGGGTGGGTTGGGTGAGGGAAGATTAGGGGTTCCATTTGGAACATACTGAGTTGAAAATATTCAAGCGGAGTGCGGGAGTTGTCACTTTTGAGCTAAAGCGTATTTAAAGCAGGACCTGAGTGAGATCACCAGGGGAAAGAGTGGAGATACAGGCCAGATAAGAACCCAAAGTCAAGTAGGCGGAAAAGTAAAGTTTTAAGAAAGGAGGGATCAACCATGACAAATGCTGCTGAGAGGTCACAGAAGATGAGGAATGGGAATTGACCATGGACTTAGCAATGTGGGGATGAGCAGTTTTGGCAGCTTGGTTGGGCTGAAAAACATTAGACAAAATTCATCATACTTTCATGATAAAAACTTAACTAAGAGTGGAGAGGAACTTCCTCAGCCTGTTAAAGGGCATCTCAGGGTAGTCCACTGGTAGAATTCCTTGTGTATAAGGGGGCGTCAGTCTTTGTTCTGGGGAAACCTTTGACTGATTGGGTGAGGCCCACCCAGATGACGCAGAAAGCAGTCTGCCAGTCTGCTTTACTCAAAGTCCACCAATCTAAGTATTATTCTCATCTACAAAACAGAAACATCCAGAGTAATGTTTGGTCAAATATCTGGGCACCATGGCCCAGCCAAGTTGACACATAAAATTAACCCATTCTCCTATACTTTAAGTACTCGTGTATCTGTATCTACCTTTAAATATATCTATCTTTAAATATATCTGTTTTTAAATATATCTATGGTAATTGTGCATACAGGAAAATTATTCTCTTTAGAGGTTTGATATGTCTTCCACATCAAATGTTTCTCTCACTAAAAGTAATCTAAATGACACAAGCCTACAAAATGGAATGTGTTTATAACATTTTAGTTGCTTACTGCATGTCATACACAGGATCATGGTATTTTGTGATACATCAGATTCCAACAGGTATCAGTGCTTTCCCAGATACATTGCAGTGCCACTGGTTTTAATAAGCACCCTTGTATACAAACTGGGTTTGTATCTATCCTTGGCACATGGCATGTTTATCTGGTTCAGGATGGCTCTGGAAAACAGCCAGGGGAGTTCCTAGAAATGTGACCTTCCCATCAGGGTTTTCCAAGAATTACTTAGAAGAATTTGAGTCCCTGGCTTGTTTTAGGATCTTACCTTTGCCTACCACCCACTTCCATGCCTTGTATCTTCTTGAATCCACAGAAGGAGAAGTAAAAACAGAAGTGATCTACTGTACAGACAGAATATCCTTGGACTGAAAATTACGAAACTGTCTGTGAGCCACCTGTAGAGTTATGACCACTGTTGATCTAACTAAAGCCAATAGCTCAATGAAAACATTTGATTATTTTCACTTTATTTGAAGTACATAAAATCAAGCACAAAACAGCATATATAACTAGCCCTTAACCTGATGACAGGTTACATTTTTGAAAAATAGATTGCATATCAAAATAATCTAAGTTGATACTTTTAAAAGAAGTGACACATGACACTCCAAGATTTGAATGTAAGAATTATATTTTAAAACCATATTAAATAAGCTATCACTGTTACGAAAGTACACTTTGTGGTATAATTCTTACTGGCGTGTAACATACCTCATTTCTTAAGGGCCAGCATATTTATCAGTAAGAGGAGTTTGGCCATTATTATGGGAAGGAAGGGAAAAGCTTAGTGACTGAGCAATGTAATTAGGTGAAGTTTTCATACGTTAAAAAAAAAGTAATAATAACAAGGTAAATTGGTAGTATACCGTAAATATGATTTGCAGGAAAGTACACCTTCTAAAGTTGAATCTCTGTAATCAAGAGCTGCCGATTAGAAAGATTGTCAAACCATATATTAATATACCTACATATGTATATATGAATTATTAGGAGGTATTCATTTCCTCCTGTAAGCTCTTGGAGATGTTGTTTAGCTTTGGTGGGTGGTATGGAAGTGCATGTGTTTTTGCTCCTCCAAAACAGTGTATTGCCTTCCAAAATGTAGTTGCTGCTCAGTGGTTGAACAGCCAGCTTTAAAGATTCTCCTTTTTCCTACTGCAGTACAAAACAATCCATATGAAGAGTAATTTTTTAAATGTTGGTAAGAATTACAGAATGTTTTCCTCTGGTTAATTCATTATAGAAAACTACTTCTAATCAATTCACAAAGCACTGCCTATCATGAATCTCTTTTCTAACATATTTTCTTGCAAATGGTTTCCTGAAAAGTCAATTTTTTTTTTCCACTTTGCCCTTGCTCTGGAGTACTTCATGCATTCTTTTAAAACAAGATCAGTTTTGGGACTTATGTAAGTTAAGACTGTTCTTTCTATTTAACTAAAGGTTTTACTATAAAGTTAAATAAAAACGAAACTCTCTATTTGCTGTTATTTCTTTTAAATGTGATTTACCCATCTCTGCTTCTATGTGTTTTTTCCCTAATCCTCTTTTGTATTTCTCCCCCATTCTCCAATGTTGAAGCACTATTGATCCTCAACAAGTTACACTGACTATTTTATAAATCTGGTAAATTCCCATTTGGTCCAATACTCAGTCATTTTATTAATGAATATCATGTAGGTTAAGTACAACTATGTCTAAATATACTGCCTTAATATTTTCCCAAAACATAAAATATATGCAAAGAGAACATTTAAAAGTATTCAGGTTCATTCTTGAACATGAAAGAATGCTGTATAATCTCAACATTATACAGCATGTTGAGTCTGGAATACTACTTGGAAATATCTTTTTTCTGACAGAGAGAAAACGTTCCTGCATGGAGAATTTTAGATTGCATGGACTCAACTTAAAAAGAATATTAAAATTTCACAAACAGTTTTTTCCTCTGTTCAGAACTATATCATATATGGAATTTTATGGGTGCATACTGTATTTTGAAAATGTAAACAAGAACTCATTTTTTTTATTAGCTGGTTGGCAGAAAATTAAATTCTTATGTGGTTTCTCCTTTTTTTTTATGGCGATAATGTACTTACTGTGTTTTAAAAATAAATTGTCAGTGGTATCAGGAAAACTTCTAAAGACCTAAGTAGTTTTTTCCTTCGGAAATTACAAATTGGTATCTTTTATTAGCTTCCATGGTTTCATTAGGCACTTTGAGTTTCTATATGTATTTCTAACTTGAGATGAAACTAAAATATTCAGAGGTACTTATGACATTTGAACATTTCTTTACATTTTACTGAGAGCAACTTTGAGCCTGTAACATTACAGAGATGAATTTTCTATTCGTGTGTTCAAAAGCCTTTTCCCCCTTTACATACAAAATTAGTGTGTGTATGATTGGCTAATATAGTCCATGATAAATGTTCATATTTCTCTGGTGATTTTTTTTGACATTGTTTTATACGATGAAGATAGAAGCTGACTAACCTGTTCTCTTCAGATCTCAATAACTTTTATAGTTTTGTATTGGCATTTTTCAATTTAAACCTTCTTCCAAGAATTTTACTTATCACTAAGATGTTCTTAATTATCCTCCATTGTCCTTGAGATAGTTTTATGATTGGCATATTATGAAAGTATCATTTCAATAATAATTTTTAAATTAAGATTATGTTTCCACAAAGTTTTTACATGTCTGTTATGATTTGCATTATTATATCAGCACTGGCATTGTATTAAAAATATTTATTTTAGTAGAATTATTCAATGTTTTGTTGTCAGGAACTTAACATTGTATAGTAATCTCCAGCTACTTAGTTTTTATTAATGTCTACATTTTTTATAAAATCTTATTTAAAAGTTCACTTATAGTAAAATTTTCTCTTCTTTGTAACTAAGGTGCCTATTGAACTAGTTAAATATTTGTTCGGTCAAATTAATCTGATTTTTAAGATGCAAAAAATAACTTTCATACAATGTTTTTGGCCATTCTTCCAATTAAAAAAAATAAAATCCACATTTTATTATATCTGTGGTGAGAAAAAATTTAAATATTTATTTTTATCTTCTTTTGAGAGATCGAGCAGCTTTCTTTACTATGTTTGCATCAAACAAATGTATTTCATAAAACATTGGGAACTTTATTCAGAGTGGCTTCTTTTCTGTTATGATTCAAGAAAATTTCACTAAGACTTATTTTCACATGCTACAAACATGTATAAAATTTAAACATACTAGCAGCTTATTAAACATTAGAAGTACATACTATCTGATGTTATTAGACCAGGTTAGATATGTAAAAGAAAAGTAATGAAAGATTGAGACTGTCCTGTTTGAAAAATTAGAGGTGGTAACATAATAAGATTTATTTACTTCAAGTTATCAGAAAACCAAGTACCACCTACTTCTCATTCGTGTGTGTGATTTCTGGGGCTATTTGTGTTAGTGGTGAGTTACATTGACTCTGAAGGTCTTTGTGTTAATGGGCTTGCGTGCTCATAAAATGATCATGCATTTTAATAAAATGCCATCTTATAGGTCAAAATTTTATAAAAAAGTGAGATCCTTAAAATTTCTAACATTATAAATTTACATTGCAGTTATTTATTTGTGGGAGCCAAAGAATATGATAATTTATGGCTTTAAAAAAGATTTCTTATCAATTTTATTAGTTTGGTTGTAAGTTTTAAAACTCTAAGTACTTTTCTTGTTTCATTGTCACGTACTTAGGTGAGGTAGCTGGTTTTCTATCTTTCTTGATCCTTGATCTTTAGTTCTTATACCATATTCTTGTTTTTGATAGTTTGCCATTGATTTTGCTTTGTTGCTTGCTTTATATTTGAATTTGTTGTCTCTTCCTAACTATTGTAACTGTACAAACTTGGTCTACTGCTATAATCACTTAAAAATATGGAAGAATTAGAACCCTCCTCTGAGACAGAATCAAAATATATTTTGTGTTATTGTTGATATAACCACACAGATACATCTGTCAATGCTAGATTTCATTTGTTTGGTTGTTCATGTATTAAGAACTCTGTGTTTTGGTTTTGTTTTTTCCAAATTATACAATTATATAACATCATACAAAGTTTGTAAAATAGAACAAATAATTCCCCTGTCCTCTCTACATGACTCAACCATTGTCTTTTTAAATACATTTTCTTCTGTATTTCTGTATTCATGCCAATTTTTGTATTAGTAAAAAAGTAAAACTCATAGTGTAAGTATAATTATTATATCCTGTCTGGTTTTTCCATTTATTATATCAAATGTATTTCTATACTGCTGTATAGTTTTGCATTGATCATTTTGATGGCTTCAGCCCCATTTCTTTGAGAAGTTGTTTTATAATTTAATCAATCATTTCCATACTTCTTCATATCTTGGTCACTTCCAAGTTTTTTTACTGTAGAAAAAATCACTAACATTTGAAATTATAAAATAGATAGGTATAGTATTTATCCACAATGTAAAATTTATTTTAATAACAAATGAAAATTTTTTTTATAGGCATTAAGATTAATGCTCTTTTAATGAATAGTGTTATACAAATGCAATGTAGGAAATCACTTTGAAAGTGACCAAATCACAACTGCCCAAGCTTAATTTTTTAATTAAAGGAAACATTAAAATTAATCAGATTTATTAGAATCCTTGCACAAAATCTTACTTTCTAGTCATGGTCTTACATTGTGAAAACACCTTAAGTTAATTCCCCTAGCATTTGGGAGCTTCTTGAGGCCAGTGATACTGTCATTTATATTTTTATATCGTACACATCACTTCGAATACAGAAAGGTATAAAAATGTATTTACTTATTTGAGAAATGTCTTCTCAAATAAAAGAAAAAAACTTTTATTTTTAATCCCTAAGTTGACCTGCTACTTCTCTTTGCTAATTTTTTTCCATTAAATTATTTCATAATGTAACAGAAAGCTCATTATTTTTTCTATTATTCATATATGTATGCAGAGTAATATTGCAAGCTTTCCTCTTAACTTCCTTTCATCATGTGATACTTGAACCAAAGCATTGGCAATCACCTTTATTACACTTAAAGGTCTACTTAAACAATGGGTTATTATGCCTACCTTAGGGTTGCTTTGAGAATTTAAAATTAATCCACATAAAGTACTTCAAGTAGTGCCTGTCGTCTAATAAGTGATCAATAAATATCAACTACTATCACCACCTATACTGTGGTTTTGATACTGATATTATAAAAAAGAGAATGAGGTAAACCTAGACCAAGAATCGCTTTTTTCTGCCATGACATTAATTTTCAATCTGGTACTTCAGTACAACAGAAGTATCAAAATAAAGCAATGAAATAATTGTTCAGTAAGTATTTCTGGGCCCATTGGTTAGTTATTTAGAATAGTATAAAGTTACAGCCACACTTGACAAGCTTGATCTCATGACTACATCTGAGTAATTCCAGATGGGATTAAAAAAAAAAAGTTAAGTGTAAAGCCATGCAACCCATTTTTTAACTTAAAAAACTAGGTGAATTTTTTTTTTTTTGAATTGGGGTCTCACTCTGTCGCCCAGACTGGAGTGCAGTGGCCACTACCGGCCACCGCAGCCTCGACCTGCTGGGCTCCGGCGATCCTTCTGCCTCAGCCTTCCAAGTAGCTGGAATTACAGGCGCGCGCTACTACGCCCGGCTAATTTTTTGATTTTATTGTAGAGATGAGGTCTCGCTTGCCCAGGCGGGTCTCGAACCCGCGGGCTCAGGCAATCCACTCACCTCAGCC
>CAUYQG010034943.1:0-12620 GCA_963574415.1 Tarsius wallacei | reverse complement strand
TAAAAATCGACCTCCCATACAACCCTGCAATCCCCCTACTGGGAATATACCTGGAGTAACTCAAATCACTCTATGAAAAAGATACCTGCACACGCATGTTTATTGCAGCATTATTCACAATAGCAAAAACATGGAACCAAGTGTGCTGACCATCAAAGGAGGACTGGTTAAAAAAAAAATGTGGTACATATACATGATGGAATATTATAATATTAGTTGTAAAAAAGGACAAAGTTATGAACTTCACAGCAACTCGCATGGACTTAAGGCTATAATACTGAGTGATCTATCATGGAAACAAAGAACTGAGTGTCACATGTTCTCACTCATAAGCAGACCTTGAACAACTATTGTCTTACTATAAGAAAGGGATTGACAGTAGTGGGAAACTGCCAGGGGATGGAGGGGGCACACCTCGTCAACAAGGGTGCCTGCATAATGAACATTTGTATACCTAACCCTGAATTATACCCCACATTTTTAAAATAAATTTTTTTTAAAACATCCATGTGTATTTTCTTTGGAAGCATGTGTTGCATAATTTCAATTTTATCTATCCTTTTCCCCTTTTCTTTTGGTGGAGGGAAAGCTTTTTTTCAAGGTTTCAAATTTTCCAAAATATCCTATAGTGCCTTATGTGCCTAACCCTCTCAATCTCACTCTGCTCTGCCTTTTTCTCTCCAGATAGTCAACACTGTCTTCTTTAGGTCTGTCAAGGAAGTCAGTATCAGGCTGAGAGCTGAGGGAAACAATGTGACTCTCCAGCTTCATGGTACCATAGGATAAATACAAGTACCACTGCTGACTCTCAGAGATGATTTTATTTTATAAATTAAGGCTTCTATATCAATTATTATATGTTATAATTAATTTTATATTAAAAACCATTTTAAATGTAAAGCACAGCTTCAGTTAGTAAATTGACTTATTTATTTAGGAGCAGTTATAATTTAATATATAAATTTCAGATTATGAGGTCTCCATTTAGGGGTAGTTGTAAATATTTCAGCTTATAGATTAAAAAATAAAAAGTATGCAATGGCTAGCAGACTTAGGCAGGATTTACCATTACAGTTTTGCATTCTGCTCTCTTTGTAAACTTCAGCGTTTCAACTTTTCATAAACATTTACTAGTGCCCTCTGGTGACAACATGCATAAGAATAAATAAGTGTGACACAGATCCCTCCACTCATAATGCCATTTTCCTTTAGAAAATGGAAACGGAAACTATTTAAATAAGAATGGAACAGCCTTCACTCTTTCTGCCCTGGTCTTACTGAATGAGTCAAGGTGAATTTTTTCCCATTTATTTCTATTGTTCATAATTCTAAATATTAAATAATTAGTTTGGAAATTATGCAATTATACCATGAATACCCCTTCTACAGGCCTGCTGTATCTCAGCTCTGAAGTTTTCCTCTTCTCCTGCTGAGAACTCTCCGGGATTTCACTAAATTTTGGAATATAGAAAGAATGATGATGGGAGTATTGGACAGAAACACTACATCTAGAACAAGTATTTCAAACAAGGAACACTTCTTAGAGAAACAGAAATGTCTTAGAATGTGCCCATCTGTAGCGTCATTCTGGCAGCTTCATCCTACAGATGCACTGAGGATCTTTGCTTTGTACCCCAAGTCTTTGGGAAACTGTGGGATTCTCCAGGCCTGTCTTATGCATCTGCAGCAAAACAGGGCAAGTGTCTTTGGCCTGAAGAATCAGATTCCTCCCATTTTATATGTAAACTGGAGAGACACGAGGATCACTACCTCCAGTGTTTTCTATGACGAGATTTTTCCGGCAGTGCAGTTGACTTACTGCGTGTTTGGTGTCATGATGGCTATGGTGCTTATCTAAGAACACACAGTGTTGTCCCAGTCTGTGCTAGAGGCTTTTGGATTTTTTTTTTTTTCAGCCTACCTTAATCTTTTTATTTCATTCATGAGGAAAGGAAAGAAAAAGAAGACATGGATGTTGTTCATTTATATCTCTGCTGTCTTTCATACTGCAGAACACCAACTGACTTCAGGCTACAAACATTTGAATAAAAGATGTCTAGCTTTGATGCATTCCCTCCCCAAGCCTTACAGTCCAATCTGAGAGTCTCAGCTAACAACAGCAACTATTACAACAACAACAAAGAAAATGCCTTAGACTCACTACACGTGAACTATAAACTATCAATCTGATAGAAACATTATAAATCAATAGCATCTATTTGTTTTCCTCTAACAAAAAATCTTGTATTAAGATCAAAAGACCCCAGAATGGTTGGAAAGCCAATGAGTAGAAAACATTTTCACTTATGCTGTTATAATTTTGTTGAAAATAGTAACTTTGTCCACTTCTTCCAAAGGAAAACAAAGAAGAGATAGTGGCCTGGAATCTTGAGCAGAAGAGAATATGAAGAACTGTGATGGCTACTCATGAGATAAGCCTCTTCGGAAAGATACTTATTAGTATCTTTTATTCTCTTTGGCAACAGTCTGCGGTTTTCCTTAAATAACTGGCCTACTAGTGAAAGAATTACATACCTTCTGTGTGCCAAGTGGGCCTGCCAATCTGTTTGCTTCTATCTGATTCATCTGCTGAACTAACCTCATGGTTTGATTTTCCTTAATGTGGGTTAAGACAGAGAGATAAACAATTTCAATCAAGAATTTCTTAACCAAGCTAAGCTTCATCAGTGATGCAGAATTAAAATCCTTCCCAGACATCCAATTCCTAAGAGAATATGCTGCTTCAAGACCAGCTCTAAAGGAGATGTTTAAAAAGGTGATGTGCACAGAAGAAAAAGGAAAGACCATATACTTCACAAGATCACAAACAAGCACAGAAGCAGCAGAACACACAGCGCACCCACAAAAATGAAACACACAAACATATGAACACAAAAGCTAAACAAAAACAAAACAGCCTTATAAGAGCATTATGACAGAGACAAACTCACATTTCAATAATCAGCCTGAACGTGAATGGACTAAAAGCACCACTGAAAGGACATAGAACGGAAAACTGGATTTTTAAAAAAATCCAGTAATTTGCTTTCTCCTAGAAGCTCATCTCACCATAAAGGACACCCACAGACTCAAAGTTGGAGGATGAAAACAAATTTTCAGGTGAACAAATCACAAAAGAAGGCAGGAGTCACAATCTTAATATCAGACAAAGCAACCTTTAAGCTATCAAAAATTTAAAAAGATACAGGAGGACACTACATAATGATAAAAGGTTCAATCCATCAATAAGAAATATCCATCCTAAACATATATATACCCAACACAGGAGCACCAGTTTTTTAAAGCAGCTACTAAGTAAAATTTAAAAAGATATTGACTCTAACACACTATCATAGCTGGAGACTCAAATACCCCACTAACAATCCTAGATTGATCACAGAGTCAAAAAATCAACAAAGATCTGGAAACTCAACTTGATGTTTGACCAAATGAACTTAGTAGATACCTACAAAACACTGCACCCAATAACCACAGAATATAAATTCTACTCATCACCACATGAAACATACTCCAAGATCAACCACATCTTCGGCCACAAATCAAGCATAAACAAATTTCACAGGATTGAAATACTGCCATCCACTTTCTCAGATTACAGTGAAATAAAAATAAATATCAACACCAACAAAATTCCCCCCAAACCCAAAACGACATGGACACTAAACGGCCTGATACTGAACAACTCCTGGGTCAACACAAAGATCAAAACAGAAATTAAAAGATTCCTGGAAACATGAACATGAAGAAACATCTTACCAAACCTCTGGGATGCCACGAAAACAGTACTAAGAGGGAAATTTATATATCTATGAACACACATCAAGAAAATAGAATAGAACATGTTAACAACCTAAGAAATCATGGAAGGGAGCTGGAAAGGCAAGATCACCAAAACCCTAACTTCAGCAGAATAGTCCAGATCACCAAAGCCCAAATACGGGACATAGAAGACAAAAATACCATAGAAAAAATCAACAAAACGAAAAGCTGGACAAACAAGATTGATGGATCCCTAGGCAGAATGACCAAGCAAAAGAGAGAAAAGGCCCAAATAAACACAATCAGAAATGAAAAAGATCAAATCACAACTGACCCCAAAGAAATACAAATGATTATCAGAGATTACTATGCACAACTTTACAGAAACAAACTTGATAACCTTAATGAAATGGAGGACTTTCTGACATCACATAACTTCCCAAGGTTGAAACAAGATGAAATTGAGATCCTAAATAGACCAATAACAACCCAGAAATTTGACTCTGTCATAAGAAAACTACCTACAAAAAAATAAAAAAATAAAACCCTGGAACAGACAGATTTGCAGCAGAATTCTCCAAAACATACAAGGAGGAGGTAAACCAATTCTGTTGAAAGAATTCCAGGCAATCAAGAAAGACAGAACTCTCCCCAAATCATTTTATGAAGCTAACATCACACTGATACCCAAACCAGGTAAAGATCCAACAAAGAAAGATAATTATAAGTCAATATCCCTGATGTACATAGGTGCAAGAACTCTCAACAAGATTCAAGCAAATCAGATTCAACTACACATTTCAAAAATCATCTACCATGACCAAGTAGGTTTTATCCCCAGGATGCAGGGCTAGTTCAACATCCGAAAGACCATAAATGTAATTAAGTACATCAATGGGTGTAAAAACAAGAACCACATGATTATATCATTAGATGTGGAAAAAAACTTTCGACAAAATCCAGCAACCCTTCTTGATAAAAACCTTTGACCACATCGGCATACAGGGAACTTATCTCAAAATGATAGTGCCATCTATGATAAAACCACGGCCAACATATTGCTAAATGGACAGAAATTGGAGGTATTTCTCCTGAAAACTGCAACAAGACAGGGCTGCCTACTTTCACCCTTCCTGTACAACATAGTGTTGGAAGTCCTAGCTAGAGCAATCAGACAAGGGAAGGAAATCGGGGTATCCAAATTGGAAAAGAAGTTAAGTTATCCCTTTTTACTGATGATATGATCCTACACCTCAAAAATCCAAGAGAATCTGTCAAAAACTTTCTTGCACTAATAGAGGGCTTGGGCAAATTCTCAGCATGCAAAACAAACAAACACACAAAAACCAGTAGTATCCTTTTTTTTTTTTTGAGTTGTAATCTCACTCTATTGCCCAGGCTGGAGTGCAGTGGCACACTCACGGCCACTCTAGCATCGACCTACTGGGCTCCAGTGATCCTTCAACCTCAGCCTTCCAAGTAGCTGGAAGTACAGGCGTGTGCTGCCATGCCTGGCTAATTTTTTATTAATTATAGAGACAAGGTCTGGCCAAGTTGCCTGGGCTGGTCTCAAACCCCACGAGCTCAGGCAATCCACTTGGCTTGGCCTTCCAAAGTGCTGGAATTACAGGCTGAGCCACCAAGCCCAGCCGGCAGTCACATTCTTATACACCAACAACAAACAGGCAGAGTGCCAAATAAAAAGCACAATCCCATTCACAATAACCACACCAAAAGAAATGAAATATCTTGCCTCTTCCTAATCAGAGAAGTGAAAAACCTTTACAATGAAAACTACAGAACATTACTCAAAGAAGTCAAAGATGGCACAAACAAATGGAAAAATATTCCATGATCATGGATTGGAAGAATCAGCATTGTTAAGATATTCATCCTACCAAATGCAATCTACAGATTCAACACTATACCCATTAAATTACCAACATCATTCTTCTCAGTGCTGGAAATAACAATTCAGAAATCATATGGAAACATAAACGACCATGAATAGCCAAAACAATCCTTCACAAAAATACAACTTTACTATAAGGCTACAGTAATCAAAACAGCCTGGTATTGGTACAAGAACAGGCATATGGACCAATGGAACAGGACACAGATTCCAGAAGGAAAACCTCAATTTCTCAACCAAATCATCTTTGACAAAGTCTCCAACAACCACCACTGGGGAGAGGAGAACCTATTCAGTAGATGGTGCTGGAAAATCTGGCCGACCACGTGCAGAAGAATGAAACAGGACCCCTCCCTATCACCATACACAAAAATCAGTTTCAAATTGATCAAAGATCTAAATGTCAAACCCCAAACTTAAAAATCTTAGAAAATGCAGGAGACACTCTTAGGGAAATCAGAACAGGCAACCAATTCCTGATCAAAACCCCAAAAGCCCATAAGAGATAAGATAGACAAGTAGGACCTCATCAAGCTGAAAAGCTTCTGCAAAGCAAAAGAAACCATCAAGAGAGCAGGGAGACAGCCCACAGGAAAAAAAAATATTTGCCAACTGCGTGTCTGACAAAAGTCTAACATCCAGGATCTACAAGGAATCCAAATGTGCCGAGCAGAAAGAAACAAACAGTCCCATTAAAAAGTGGGCAAAAGACATGAATAGACACTTCTCAAAAGACATACGAGCAGCCAACAGACACATAAAAAAATGCTCAGCCTCACTAATCATCAGAGAAACGCAAGTCAAACCACATTGAGATACCATCTAACTCCAGTAAGAATGGCCATCATTAATACAAAAAAACACAAAAAACAGATGGTGACAAGGATGCAGAGAAAAGGGAATGCTTCTACACTATTGATGGGAATGCAACCTAGTTCAACCTCTATGGAAAACAGTGTGGTGATTCCTAAAAGAACGAGGAATTGACATTACATACAACCCAGCAATCCCCCTTCTGGGAATATCAATCTACAAAAAAGATACCTGCACATACGTTTATTGTAGCACTATTTGCAATCACAAAAACATGGAACAAACTGTGCTGGCCTGGACTGGATTAAAAAAAAATGTAGTACATATACACAATGGACTGGATTTTAAAAACTGTAGTACATATACACAATGGAATGTTATGCAGCCATAAAGAAGGAAAAAATTATGGACTTCTCAGCAACTTGGATGGATTATGGACTTCGCAGCAACTTGGATGGATTTAGGGGACATCTGGCAATGTCTGAAGCTATTTTGGATTATCACAACTTGAATCCATCCAAGTTGCTGAGTACCACATGTTTTCACTCACAAGCAGACCCTGAACATTTACCATAATACTATAAGAAAGGAATTGGCAATAGCCAGATATTGCCATGGGCAATGTGTGGAGGGAGGGACATAACATCAATAAGCGTACCTGATCTCAAACCAGGCAAAGTGGGGACCAAAGTGAGGCCCAAACTTTACCTGTATGATGTCCACTTGTATACTTAGTCCTGAATTGTACCCCATGTCTTTAAAATTTAAAAAAAGGCCAGACATGGTGGCTCAAGCCTATAATCCCAGCACTTTGGGAGGCTGAGATGAGAGGATTGCCTGAGCTCAGGGGTTCGAGACCAGCCTGGTCAACTTGATGAGAACTCATCTCTACAATAAATCAAAAAATAATCCAGACGTGGTGGCGCATGCCTGTAGTTTCAGTTACTTGGAAGGCTGAGGCGGAAGGATTGCCTGAGCCCAGAAGGTCAAGACTGCTGTGGTCATGAGCGTGCCACTGCACTCCAGCCTGGGCAACAGAGTGAGACTCCAACTCAAAAAATAAACAAATAAAATAAACTTTTTTTTTTTAAAGAAAGAGAGATGAGAGAATACTAGGAACATGAAACACTTTTGTTTCTTACTGTTTCAGCTGTACATTTGTTTTTAAACCTTCTGTACATAGTTCTGGTTTTTGTTGTTTCAACTTAATAATTCTTTAAAAACTGCCATGGACTTTCTTATATTTAAAGCATCAGTATAAAGTTTCCCAATGGGTTTCCCCAGGACATTAGTTCCATGAGATACTTCATGCAATAAAGACTTTGCAGCCATATAAACTTGGGAAATAGTTATCTCTCTCTCCTGGAGATTCACAATGCACAATAGCAACTTAAAGTTACAGAGTATTCATGTAAGAAAGAAAAATTACTTTTGTTAACTCAGTGTTACCCAAATATATTTGACCACAGAACATTTAGTTCACATATAACACTCTTAGCATCAGGCTAGTATTCAAAGACTATACTTTGGGGAATGTTGACTTTAGCAGCACAAAAGTCAGCAGGTTTTAGTACTTTAGTATTTCAGTATACTAAGGTATTTTTCTTTACGTGTGTGTATCTATGCACATGTTTGTTTATACATTCATGGAAATAAGTCCGGGCCAATGATTTGCAAATACAAATGATCTTGTCCCCCAGGGGACATCTGGCAATGTCTGAAGCTATTTTGGATTATCACAATTTGGGAGCTGCTCTTCGTATCTAGTTAGTGGAGGCCAAGGTGGATGCTAAACATCGTACAATAGACAGGATAGTTCTCCACAACAGAGAACTACCTGGTCTATACGTTAATGGTACCAAGATTGTGAAATTCTGATCTAAGCAGTGGTTAACTCTGAGAAGTAAGATTGCAGGCAGGGGATAAACAGAGAGTTTTGGCTGGGCTCAGTGACTCAGCCTATCATCCCAGCACTTTGGGAGGCCGAGACGAATGGATTGCCTGAGCCCACAGGTTCAAGACCAACTTGGTGAACCCTCATATCTACAATTAAAAAAAAAAATTAGCCAGGTGTGGTAGCGCATGCCTGTAGTTCCGGCTACTTGAAAGGCTGAGGCGGAAGAATAGCCGGAGCCCAGCAGGTCAAAGCTCAGGTGACCATGAGCGTGCCACTGCCCTCCAGCCTGGGTGACAGAATGAGACTCCAACTCAAAAAAAAAAAAGAGAGAGAGAGAGAGAGTTTCACTTCTGATCTTGCACAAGCAAACTTTAATTACTTTTGTAGCTAAGACTGTAAGTAAGCAATGTACAGACATTATAGAAAAGCTGAAAAATACATCAAATATAAATTTTAAATTACCCAGACATAAACACTTTAGTTGAATGCTAATCTCCCCTCCATCCCAGATTTCTAGAAATAGAAAAATACTATTAATAAATCCACAACAGCCTAGGATAACAATAAGGGATGGTCATATTGGTCTAGATAACATATATAATCTCTCAATTATGGGAGGCAAGAAGGTTAGTGAAGAAGGAGATCATAGCCCAAAGGGATAGGAAGAAGGTGTGCGGCAGCAGCTTGAAGGGTACTTCAAGTCAGAGGCAACATACACAGTGAGGAGATTCTTGGGGAATCCGCTGGAAGAGCAATCAGTTAGTCTCACCTTTAGTATCCTGCCCCTATACTGCTGAATAGTGGAAGGATCAGGTCCCAAACAAAAGCAAGCAGCATGGAGACCTTAGTCCAGAGAGGCAAGTTAACGCCTAGAGGAGATGGCAACTTTCTGAACGAGTGAAAATCTCCCATACCTGGAGTATCCCATGCCATAGAAAGCCTACACCTCCCCTCCCCTGCAATCATTAGAGGAAGGTTAGAGTTCGACAAAGAAGTGCACAGTATTCATAGATGGAACAAGAGATAATCTAAAGTAAGAGTGTATATACATGTATAAAGTATTTGAGAAAAATGGAATTCTAATCCTTTCAATGACAAAAGGAAGACCAAATTCATTTTGGAGGAATATGTCTTCACTTCAGGCATGATGGGGTTTCAATTTGTTGAAATACTTCAGTTTCCATTGACTAAGGTGTAGTTTTAAATTTAATGTAATACAGTCATGATGGGTGCTGTGAAGGTGTTTTAGGAGTAAACCCATTTTTCTTACTTATATATTTTTCTAATTGCATACAAGAGTGACATATAATAAAATCTATGTTTAAGCCAAAAATTATTTCAATAAACATAAAATAAAGAAGCAACGTAAAGAAAAGTATTGCATCATAGTTTAGTTATGTTTTGAAAAAATTCTCTTAAGTTGTGTTTTTATTCTGTTCTCACCCCACAGCAACAATCATTAGCACCAAAGACTTTTATGACTAAATGTGTGCGGGTTTCTCGCCACTACAAAGCAGCAGACACTAGCTGGGTGTCCTCTAATTTAATGCAACCTGCAGATGGTGTCTGATCTCACAGGCCAAGGGCTCAGTTCCCAAGACCTTTTCCCTCTGTTTCTCCAGTCGCAAGTCCAGGCCTCCAGAACTTCTGACCAACTGGCTTCAAGCTGAGGTTCCCACAACCCCCTTTTGGGGCTTGATTAATTTGTTAGAGCAGCTCACAGGACTCTGTCAAACACATTTATCAGTTTATTATGACGCATGTTTTAAAAGATACAAATAAACTGCTAGGTGAAGAGATACATAAGGCAAGTCCTATAAGGTCCTGAGTGCAGAAGTTTCTGTCCCAGTGGAGTTGGGGTGCACCACTCTCACAGCATGTAGATGAGTTTTTTGTAACCTTCCTGTCAGCCTCCATGTGTCTAGCTCTTCAGAGGTTTCCCCATCCCTGTCTTTTGTGTCTTTCATGGAGACTTTATTAGTCATCCATGATTGAAGCATGAACAACTGTGTCGAAATGTGATTGGATAAAAAAGGTATGACTTCATACTGACAGACTGTGGAAAACCCAGGAAGGCCTGTTTGTTTAGATTCTTCGTGGCCTCTCTATGTAGTATTCCCTCCTCCAGAGTATGGGGCAGGATCCGCTCTGGAGTGGTCTTTTTGACCCACAATCAGATGGGAGTCCTGACTTGGGCAGGTAAAAAGAGAACAGGAGCCGGGCTCGGTTGCTCAGCCTGTAATCCCTCGCTTTGGGAGGCTGAGGTGAGTGGATTGCCTGAGCCCGCGGGTTCGAGACCCGCCTGGGCTACTTGGCGAGACCTCATCTCTACAATAAATCAAAAAATTAGCCGGGCGTAGTAGCGCGCGCCTGTAGTTCCAGCTAATCGGAAGGCTGAGGCGGAAGGATTGCCGGAGCCCAGCAGGTCGACGCTGCAGTGGCCGGGAGCGGCCACTGCACTCCAGTCTGGGTGACAGAGTGAGATTCCAACTCAAAAAAAAAAAAGAGAACAGGAGATGGTTAGAGGGAGATACTGCTCCTTGAGGCCTAAATCATCCCAATGTCATAACAAAAGTCTGTGACAAAGGCTATGGGTGAATGGGCATGGATGAAAACCATGGATGAACCATGGATGAAAACTAGTATACTGCTGTGTGTGCCAAAAAAAAGTATACACATTTTAAGAGATGTTATCTCTGTGTTACTTCCTGAAGTTAAATTAAATTATGGTAGCAATGTACAGAATCAGAATGTAGTATTTCTATATGCCTTCATACATAGTTATTTATAATAGCATTAAGCAAACCAGTTACCTAAAAACAAATCTTACAAATATTTTTTGAGATATCTATAGAGAAAATTGTACAATTCTATTAATGGATACAAAAGAATATCTAAGTAAATGGAGAGATATACCATATTCATTCAGCAGAACACTCAATATTTAAACACATCAATGTTCCCCCAATTAATTTACAGATTTAATAAAAAAATTAACCATTTCCGTTTATTTTTGTGAATCTTGACAAGATGATTCTAATAATGTAGAAATATATAGGATCAAGAATAGCCAAGACACTTTTTAAAAAGAGCAAAGAAGACTTGCTTTTCCAAACAGCAAGACTTAATACAAAATGATTATAATTAAAGCAATGTAAGGGTTTGTGTAGAAACAGATAAGTGGATTAATAAACAGAATAGAGCCCAGACACAACTTACACATATTTGAACATTTGGTATGTATCATTCCAGATTATACAGGTTTTTCAATAAATGATGGCAAGCTCATTGAGTAGCCATATGGAAAAAAATAAAATTGCATCCCTACCTCACAACATACACAAACATCAACTCAATGAGTAATGAAGACCTAATCATAAATGTCAGACTAACAAACTCTATGTAGTGAGGAGAATGTTTTTATAACTTTGGAATATGGAAGGGTTTCATAGCCAAGACACAAAAAGAACTGAAATTTTTTAAAGTATTAATAAGTTAGATCATATAAAACCAAGAACTTCAGTTTATCAAATGCCACCATAAAAGAGTGAAAATGCAAGCCACAGAGTAAGATGAGATATTTGTAACATATATAACTAAAAAATATTTATGTTCAGAAAACATAAGCAACTTCTAAAAATTGGTAAAAAAAAAACAAATAGAATACAATTTTTTTAATGGGACAAAGTCTAGAACTTCACAAAGTGGAAAATCTAAATGACCAATAAACATATGACATAATATTTAATGTCAGTAGTAATCAGGGAATACAAAGTAAAACCAGTATGAAATAGTTTTGGGTACCTCTCAAATTGGCAAAAATAGAAATTCTGACAATATCAAAAGTTGGCAAGGATGTGAGGCAAAAGAAATTTTACACACTGCTGATGGGTCCATGAATTGTCTCCAAAACTTTGAAAAATACCTTAATATTATTAGTAAAGTTAAAGATATTCAACTTGAGTAACGTGTTCACTGCTTGGGCAATGGGTTCACTAACAGCCCAAAGTTCATCATCATGCAATATACCCATGTAAAGAATCTGAACATGTACATCCCTGAATTTAAATACATATATATTTTAATATATATATTTACACACACACAAACTGTATTCCCTAGCATTTTTCCCCTTGATATGACTTTGAAATAAATTCTTAAAAAACAAACAGCCCCATTACAAAGTGGGCAAAAGATATGAATAGACAGTTCTCAAAA
>CAUYQG010034942.1:0-38035 GCA_963574415.1 Tarsius wallacei | reverse complement strand
CCCACCCCCACCCTCCGTCCCTAAAGCCGGCTCCGCACTCCACCACGCCCAGCTAATTTTTCGATTTATTGTAGAGACGAGGTCTTGCCAAGTTGCCCAGGCTGGTCTTAAACCCCTGAGCTCAGGCAATCCTCTCACCTTGGCCTCTCAAAATGCTGGCATGACATCCGGCTTGAGCCACCACACCTGGTGTTAACTGAAGTTTAATCATGTAAAAATAAACACACAATTTTTTATAAATAAATTCTGTTTTTTTTGGGCCTCCCCCCTTGTGCACACACATGCAAACACATGCACACCTCACCTACACACACAGGTGGCATGACACAGTGGAAAGATCTTTGGCTTCGGAATGAAGCCAAACTTGCAATGCGACTTTGGATATGTTGCCTCACTGCTTATGGCCTCAGTTTCTTAATCTGTAAAACGAATGCAAGGTCTCACAAGAAGTGAGCACACACATCTACACAACGTGCTGCTGGATGGGTACATACTAAAAATAATATTTGTTCCTTTCCACCTTATCTTCCCCAAAATGTGCAGTATTACCTTTTCAGTGTATCAAAATTTACTCTCTACGTTTAATGCAGAAACCCTTGTCCCTCTCTCCCTGTGTATTCCCTCACGTGGAAAATGTCTTGGGATCCTCTGACCACTGACTCTCAGTTGAGTGAATATTATCTGAAGAATGAGACTGCCACACTGAGTTTTCTTTCCTAAGTCTCCCACACTCTTGATGGCTGCTGAGCGGGTGCTTTGAGGGTGAGGGATGGGGCTGTGATAGTGGATCATTAAAAACCCCTTTTTGTTTGGAGACAGAGTCTTGCTCTGCTGCCCAGGCTGGAGTGCAGCGGCAGGATCGTAGCAAACTGCAGCCTCAGACTCCTGAGCTCAAGCGACCCTCCCTCATCAGTTTCCTGAGTAGCTGTACTACAGGCATGGCCACCACGCCCGGCAAATTTTTGTAGAGACAAGGTCTCACTCTGTTGCCCAGGCTGGTCTTGAAATCCTGGCCTCAAGGGATCCTCCTGTCTTGGCCAACTGAAGTGCTGGGATTCCAGGTGTAAGCTGTGGTGTCTGGCTGAAAACCCCAATTTCTGAGTGCCGATGGCTCTTTCTAGGCCTCTTGATGTCTGGTCCTGGCAACAAAAAATGGCGACAGTATATCTGCCTTCCTTCCTAAGAGGCTTGGGGCCCACTGGGTCTGTCTCCTCCCATCTCCCTTGTATCAGAAAGCATCTTTCACCTGCATCAGTAATAAAAAACACAACGGAAGTGGTACGAACCATAAGAACTACAGGTAGTATGGAGGCAGGTCGTTTTAGGATTGTGCGGTGGTCTCATTTTGTCTTGAGGACCCAGGTGCATCCCGCGTGCCCATTTTGCCTTCTTCCTCACTTTGGCGCGGTCTCCCCTTTAAGTTATGCATTGACTGCCATGATCTAACACGGCACATGCCTACATGCTTCATCAAGCAAAGAGCGGACGATTCCGGGCGAAACCTTTCCTAGAAGCCCCTCAGAAGACTTCCCCCAGGTTCCTCAGGCCAGGATTAGGTCATATGCTCAAGTATTCTCCGGCCCCAAGAGAAGCTGGGAAAGCGGGTGAGTGGCGTTCTCGCCTCTGCAGTTGGCAAGACCTTCAGCAAGGAGGAAGAGCTGGAGGGTGCTTGTTGAGTGGGCCAACGTGAGCATCGGCCATATTCCCTGGCATCCCATCCTCTAAACATTAGACCCGAGCCGTGGACAGCCATGTTCAGAGACTTCGACAAGTCCTACTAGCCCACTCAGCCCGTTCTCTCTCCAGCTGAGAAGCTGTCGCTGGCACGTGGGGGTTTCGGGTTCCAGCTCATGGCATACGATCTCCTGCCATCATCTCCTATCCTTTGCCTTGTTGGCTTGACCAGTCTGTTGGCAGTCTGACTGCTGGCCCCAGGACTGGCTCCACTCTTCTCACCGTCTCCTTGAAAAACTGCCTTCCTACTGTACCTGTAAGCAGGCAGCTCCATCATCCCTCCACAGAGTGCCCATCCTGTCTTCAGGAAAGTGGATGACTAACTCCATGGCAGCCTTCTCAGGCCGGCCTTGAGAGGGTCTGGCAGCACCTGTCTGCGTCTTTACTTTATCTCCCTGCTTATGAGTCTGAGATACCACTATTTACGACAGTAACTCTAGCTCAGGGGAGTGCACCCACGGAGGTGTGTTGCTGCAGTTCTCCGAGTGGATTGGGTTTCAGGAGAGCTTGTGTGCACTTATCCATGCTGTGTTTCTGACTCCTCAGCTATAATCACATCTGGCAGTTCAAAACAGAGTCTGGTTGTGAAATGATGATGAACCAAAGGGAGATTTTACTTTTCTCATGCAAAAAGAAGTCTGGAGGAAGGCAGTCTAGAACTGATAAAATACATCCACAGCGCTATCAAGGACTCCCAACTTCCTCTTTCTTCTTGCTACGCCATCCATCGTGTGTGGTTTTGTCCTCATGGTTGTGAGGTGACTGTTTTACCTTTAGGAATTATATTTTGTTCAATGTTGGAAGGAAGGGAGAGAGAAAGAAGATCAGTGAAAAGAATAAGATTTTCCTTCCTTCCCTCCAAACAAGGTAGAAATTGTTTTCCTAGAAGCTCCATGCTGCATACTTCCATTTATATCTTACTGCCCAAGACTAGGTCCCATGGCCACTTTCCTCCCTACAAGGAAATCCAAGGGAGATAAAGAGACATATCGCCCAATAAAATTGATGTTATTTTAGTAAAGAAGGGGGGGAATGGATTGTGGGTTGGAAGCCACAGTGTCTGCCATGGGAACTCATCTCTTCAGGTCAGGTATGGTCTAAGAGAAAGGCGAATGTACCCAAGAGTCATGGAATCTTACCATTGTCCACATTTCCAGAAGGCACTCATCCACTTTTGAAGAATGCCTTGCACACTTCCCAGATTTCCCAGAGTGCAGACACATATTTGCATCGGCACATTTCTGCAGGATCCCTGGCTTTCCAAGAGAATAGGTATTCACTTGTGCCCTCTCCCTCCTCACCTCTCCAGCCCTCCCTCCCTTCCACCAGTACTTCCTGAGCCCCTAACTTGTGTCAGACGGTGTGCTGAGCACTTGGAGACACAGCAGATGCCGTCCCCTCCTCTGCGGAGCAAATGCAAGTTTGGCCGCCGGGTGCCAGACAAAAATTGCACCTCAGGTGAGCATCACCGGTCTGGAAGCAGCCAGGCAAGGATATATGTCTGTGGCTTGCAATAAGTTCAGAGGACTTCTGGAAAATGTGTTTGAGCGGTCTGTCATCCTTGTGAAAGGTTGCTCTGAGAGGGAAGACACAGGCCCTACGTCTTCCTGAAGGACTACAGCCATCTCTGGTCCTCCAGCTGTTGACCTCGTGATGTGTATGGCAAGCTTGCTCTCCCTGTTACAGATGGCTACGTAGGTCAAGTCGACCCCATACAGCACGGCACCAGTCTTCCCCCGGTTCCCACTCCCATCCTTCAGAAATCTTGTGCACCAGCCAGGCCAGGCCAGAAGAGACTTAGGGCAGTATGCTCGTGTATCCTTGTTTATGTCTCAACCCTTTTCTGAAAAGTTCTTACTCCGAGGATAAGAAAGATGTATATGATATCCAAGATATCCAATTAAGCATCAAAGGGAGAAGTGTCTGCTGGGGAACTCTGCTTTGGTGAGGAATAACTATTGACATTCTCTATTATTAATAACCACTTACATTTGTCTGGCAAGTTATACCTTCGAAATGATAATATATACTTCATCTCATTTGATCTTTACAAGAATTTGACTATAAAATTCGTTTCATATGATATAGTTGAATATTTACAACTCCTTTGCCATCATTTAACAAAGCCAATAAAATGTCCGCAGACACTGAATGTTAATATCTTAGAAACATGAAATCTCAAATATTTTACTTTCTTCTCTCGCTGGCCTCACGATCCTGTTTTTTAATTCTCCTAACCTTTTCACGTTTCTGTTACCCAGAGCATCTTTTTCCCTGATATTGTATCTTTGATGTTCTACTGTGACTCATTTATTGTTTATTTTTGCTGCTAAGGTTTTTATGAGCAGTTTTATTGAGGTATAATTGGCATAGAGTAGACGGCTCATGTTTCACAGTGACGTATGTGTTAACATGCGTAAAACCATCACCGCAGTCAAGATAGTCAACATTTATTTCAAGAGCCTTCATTGGCCTTTATTATTTGCAGCCAAAAGAAACTTAACAGAGATGTCATTTTATGGACATTTTCTGGCTCTTGAATATGTTTGTGGAGAACTGTCTTCCTGGTTCTGACCCTCGGGGCTGCCAGCTCGCCCTGGACCTCAACTCTAGTAGGTGATCCTATAGTCCACATACGACTACCTCCCCTTGCTGTTTCAGCAATTTCTGTCCATCTCATGGGGTCGTTGAAAGTGAAGGTCTGGGGTTGGAAGACCTGGGTCCGCCCCTCTGCCTTGCCTCTTTTTAGACGTGTGACTTTGGACCATGAAGATAATTGCAATGCAGGACTCACCAGGTTATTTAGAATCGCATTACAGCCTCTATGTAACGAGACATTAAAACAGAAGTTTCTATATAGACACCAAGTCATGACACACGTGATATTCCAAGACCAAATCACCTCATACCAGTTTACACAAATGAAATGACCCTGAACTGTTCAAGACCTCTTGACTGATCACCTACTTTACGACAACAAAAAGAGGAGCGAGAGGAGAGAGGGACAAGGTGGCAGGGAGTCATTTTCTTGGGAGAGAGCCACTGCCATCATGCATACGAGCCCTCCGCTCCTGAAGTCCGCTGGGAGCAGATGGCTTCAAGAGGTCCCTGCGGTTGAGGGGAGAGCTTACTTGGTGGTAGCAGAGGCCTCATGGCAGAAGGATAGATGAGATCGCCTGCACCCCCAGGGATGTGTGTGTGTGTGTGTGTGTGTGTGTGTAGGCGGGAGGATAAGGGTTGCAGAAGGTTTCGCTGAGTCAGAAGTTGGCCTCATCAGAGTGAGAGATGGGCTGCAGCCCTTTAGCATCTTGCTCTGTCCCTAGAGAAGAGGAGGGGTGAGTGGGGGGAGCCCTGACAGTCTGTGTAGAGTGGACCACAGATGTCTGGGGTGATGGGGTGCAGTCCCTCGGGGAGCAAAAGACACGGCCCGTAGGGTGGGAGTGTGGCCAGAGGTCCAGCAGAGAGGGCTCCCGGGAGCTCAAAAATCCCAGTGTGGGCAGGAGTGGCTCTAATTGTCCCTCTTCCGGGCCCTGAGAGCTGAGGCTGTCAGCCACAAAGAGATTTCTCGCCTCTCCTCACTTTCCTTCCTTGGCTCCCTGCATGCCACCAGGAGTAACCTGATGTCACCTCCAAGGCGTTTGGAGAGGTGGAGGAGAAGCCCCATCCTTGTAAGTGTCTTACGGTTTCTGAATTAGAAGCTGTTTCCCAAGACTGAGCAGTAAAGTTGGAAGACCTGGCCATGTTTTCATCTAGGGACAGGTAACATTTGTTTCTGCATTTTAAAGGGAAAGTGAACGATAAAGCAGGTTTTAATGATGTTTGTCGTATGAGTGACTCTCTTAAACGGAAACATCAGACAAGTCTTAGGTACCATCTTATCCCATTTGTGTTGCTATGAGGGAATACTTGAGGCTGGGTAAGTTTTAAAAGAAGAGAGGTATATTTGGCTCATGGATTTGCAGGTTGTACAAGACGCCTGAGACCAGCCCTGGCTCCTGGCGGGGGCTTCGGGACGCTTCCACGAATGGCAGAAGGGGAAGGGGAGCAGGCGTCCGTGGTGGGAGAAGAGAACAGAGAAGAGTGGACGAGGGGCCAGGCTCCTTTCACAACCAGATCTCAGAGGAACTAAAAGCGAGAACCAGGACATTCATGAAACAGCCACCCCCAAGGCCGAAACACCTCCCACCAGGCACCCCATCGCCGATATTGGGGGCTAAAGTTCAACCCGAGATTTGGAGGGGAAAGCACCCAAACGATATCAGTTCCTCTGTTCAGTACATCCTTCACCACCAGCTGTCCTCTCCTTGCTTTCTCAGACTGTGGTTCTCAGCCTCCACGGCTCCGAATCGCCGGGAGACCTTGTTACAGCACAGATCGCTGGGTTCCACCCCAAACGTCTTCGATTCCGTGAATTTGGGAGGCCACGAATTTTCATTTCTAACAAATTAGGTGCCGTTGATGCTGCTGGCTTGGGAACTACACTGGTAGGACCCCTGTTCTGAATCCCAGATTCTGAAACTTTTCTGCCTTTGGCATCACCTGGGGAGATTCAGCAACGACTGAGGCTTGGGCCCCCCCCCAGAAATCCGACTTAATTGGTGTGGCCTGTACATCACAGAATAAGCACTCTCCAGGCAATTGGGTGTAGGACATTTATTTTTAGTTTTAAATTCTGTGTCTTATTTACCTAATTGAGGATTTTTGCCAAATACATTTTCAGTATCATTTGCATTTTTAACAAGTACACTGTAACTAGCAAGTGACTTTATTCTTTCCACCGATTGTGTCTATTTTAATAGGTATCAGAATTTCTTACATTCTAAAGGACATTTGGAACCCTCCTCCCTCCATGATTCCTGTTATCCTTTAAAAATTTTTCTTTTTTTTTAAACTTTATTTTATTATAAAGGGGTACAAGCCAGGATTAGGCACATAAGTAATTCCGAATGCCTGTTTTTTTCTTTGTCTAATGTCCCAAATTCAGCAAATGATTATTGAGAAATTATCTGCAGATATTGCTAGAAATACTGAGAAGATGCCTTTTATCTTATGCTTCATAATCTCTTTTTTCTCTCCTCCAATCCAGAAAGTTCTACCAATTCACTTTTCTGTCTAGTATGTATATTCCAGGCATGGGTACATAAGTGAACAATCTTTATTTTTGTGTTCTCACAAGTCAATAGAAGCCGTTATTGAGGGCTTACAATGCACCGGACGTGAGAATCATTCCCATTTTACATGTCAGAACACCAAGACCAAGACAGTCTCAGATTTATAATTACAAAGTTATGTATGTGGCTTTTTAGGTCTCCTTTCTGTGCAAATATTTACTATCTACTGTTAGTAAAAAAAAAAAAAGAGAGAGAGAGAAGGAGTGTGTTCCATTTTGACTAGTGCAGAAGCTCACTAGTCATTAATTCTTCAACTGACCTTCCCAAACTCTGCCCAGAGACCTTACTTACGGGGTTGATTTTTGATGACTTCCCACATGTACACCTTTTTAAAGACACAATTGAAATGCTTTTGCCCTAAGAAAAGATTAATTTTGAGAGGCTGTTGTTACAAATTTCATTGTCCCCAGGTTCCCGTTCGTATGCAGCATTATACATCTGGCCACTGAGATTTTCTTTCTTTCAAATGTTTTCACTTTGTATGTAAACAAAATTCTACTTCGACATGAATCCCTCTCCCTATTATTGACCTGTGGGAAGATCCCTAAACTCATTCCCTTTACGTACAATAAAATCCTCTCTAGGCCTTAAGTTTTATTTCTTGTACCAAAAGCACATCCAGCTTCTCCTCTCTTGGGGCCACACCAACTGTGACTTTAATGTTTTTCATGTTACTTATTTTTATGTGCTTTTTCTGAATAGATGCAAAAAACTTCCTAGGATTTCTTCCCAGTTATTGCCCCCAACCTATGTTCATCTAGAATTCAGAGTGTATCTATGCTGAACCCAGGGTTCTTGTTTTCTTTGGTTTTCTACACTTTAATTCCTCTGCTTTCTTATTCCCCCCTTAACTCTGCTGATTCATTCAGACATGGTTGGCTGTTTCCTTTCTTTTCTATGAGTTAGCTCTTCCCCAAACCTTTTCCCCACAAGCTTTAATTTTTTAAAACCATTTTATTATATTTATTTGCTCATAAGACATTTATCAAAAATTTCCAAAATACATAAAAGTTTAAATAATTTTATAATGAACACCCATATTCCCACCACTCAGATCTCAAGGTTAACATTTGAGTATACTTGCTTTATCACAATCTATCCACTCTTCTTGTTCCATCCATCAAATCAGCTTTTTTGGTTGCATTTTAGATTAAATGGTAGACATCAGTACTTATCACCTCAGCACACTTCAGCTGTGTAATATTAATTAGATTTCAATATTGGTGTATGGTTCTTTTTTGAGGTAAAACTTATATATAATGAAATACATAAAACTGAAATTTACCCTATGATGCTTCGATAAACACCTGTTTCTGTGAAACCTAATCCTCCATCATTAAAATATAGAACATTACCCCAAACGTTCCTCCTAGTTCCTCCCCCAAACCTTTCTGCACCCACTTTTTCCATAGGCAGCCCTGTTCTGATTTTTATATTCTGTATACTAGTTCAAGCGTCCCATATGTGTGAAGTATACATCTTCTGTGTAGAATTCCTTTTTCACTCAGCATGTTT
Source organism: Tarsius wallacei (assembly GCA_963574415.1). Classification (NCBI taxonomy): domain Eukaryota; kingdom Metazoa; phylum Chordata; class Mammalia; order Primates; family Tarsiidae; genus Tarsius; species Tarsius wallacei. The sequence continues at coordinate 29,615 of CAUYQG010034942.1, read as the reverse complement.
TTGCAATTCCTTCTTGTTGTTCCTAGTTTCAATAGTTTGTCCCTACTATACTGTGAAGTGGTATTCCGTTGTCTGACTACTGTTAGTTTGTTCTTTTGCCTATTGTTGGACACCTGGACTGTTTCCACTTTTTGACTGTTATAAATAACCCCGTGTTTAAACATTCTTGTGCAAGTATTTTTGTAGACATATTATTTCTCTTGGCAAAATACCCGGGAGTGAATTGCTGGGTCACCTTTAGATCTTTTTACAGTGTATTTTGTGCATCACTTTCTGTCGCTTTCTCTGTTCTCTTTTCATGATCTTTTCTCTTCTACTAATACTGAAGTCTAGTGTCTTCCGGAATCCAATCCCCTAATTTCTTTTTCTTTTTTGAGACAGGATTTCATTCTGTCACCCAGGCTGGAGTGCAGTGTCACCATCATAGCTCACTGCAGCCTTGAACTCCTGGGCTCAAACAATCCTCTTGCCTAGACCTCCCAGTTAGCTGGGACTGCAGGTGTGCATCACCAGACCCGGCTAATTTTTCTGCTTTTTGTAGAAAAGGGGTCTTACTTTGTTGCCCAGGCTGCTCTCAAACTCCTGACCTCAAGCAGTCCTCCCACCTTAGCCTCTCAAAGTGCTGAGATGACAGGCACGAGCACCATGCCTGGTCCTGATCTCATTTTGAAGTCACAGCTTGCTCTCTGCTTTACTAGGGGCATGTATACTAACCATTTCTTTCTCTCTTTAAGCTGGATTTTTGAAGTGGCCCATGGTACCTGCCTGTTTCTCATGGCACCATGTTTCAGGGCAGTGTATTAGTTAACTATTTCCACCACAATATTGTATAACGGAGCACCCCCAAATTGGTGGTGGTCTAACTAAAGCAAAGGTCATTCTGGCTCACAGGTCTGTGTGTTGGCTGGACAATTCTTTTCTGTGACTGTTTATTCTGGGGCCATGGCTGAAAATACAGCAGTAACTTCCCACAGTGAAGGCAGAAGGGCATGTGGAAATGGGTGACACTTCTATAGGCCCTGGCTCAGGACAGTCATGCTGTCACTGTCGCTCAAGTTCTAATGGTCAAAGTAAGTCACATGATTCAGCCCAATGTGGGCGGGCTGGGGAAATATAATCTGCCTCTACCATAGACAGTAGACAATCTGTATAACTGGGTCTCTTAGACATGCCAAGACACACACACACACACACACACACACACACACACACACACACACCAACAATTCCCTCTTATGTAATGTTTTGCACCACCGGTACCTTTTCTGATGGCATCTTTTGTTGAGATGATCATATGCTGATCATGCACTTTCATCTCAGCTGCCACACTGTCTGATCCCCAGAACAGGGACGTAGTTCCCAATACCCTTGGCTCCCTTGACCACCAGGGCTCAGCAATGCCCATGTCATCCTGTCGTTTGGTTGCTACTACCTCTACATCAGCATGATGTTCACTTGTTGGTCTTCCTTTCTCTCTGCTTCTACTTGCTTCTGCGATTGCTCTCTGTGTACACGTCTAATTTCTGCTCTAAATCTGCTTTCTTCTTTGTGTGCGTCATGGCCAGGCTCCCTGTGAAAGAGAGCCTGATTGGTTCGGTTAGTCACCAGTCAGTACAAACCACCCCTGCTGGGAGAGCCTGACCACAGAATTCAGAGGGCTGTTTCTGAGTCAGGTGCCCCAGTTTTGGGGGGTTAACTGGTACTGCATGAAAATGATTGCATCGGCTGCCTCTTCTCACGGGGGCTGGGGGACTGGCAGGCTCAGAGTGTCACGTCCAGGACACAGTGAACTGAGTTATGCCCTCACAAGCTAAAGACTTCAGAGTCCAGAGGTAAAAAGTACTAGCATATGGCTTATCTATGCCTTCCTTTGCTACAGTTGATTTTATGTTGACATTATGTTCCCCAAGTCAACCCCCTTTTCTGTCTGCTACTTTGCTGAAACTATTAGTTCACCTCAGTATGTAGCTCAAGGAATGTGTCCTGCAGGAAGTGAGCCTTGAGCTGCAAGGAGCTAATTTCTCTAATGTATAAATAAGTAGAAGCCATTCTAGCTAAAAGTCATTAAGGGGCAGACCTATAAACCAACAGAAAAATGAACAAAGGACATGAGCAGTCAGCTCACAAAAATAAATTAAAATGGCCTTAACACACAGAAAGATGGTCAGCTTTGCCTATACCTTTGAGCAAATACATAATACATTATAAATAAATATACAGTTATACATAATATGTATGAAAAAGTATATCTATTAATTCACAAACATATAAAACAGCACAAGAAATATTAAGGAAAATGTCCATTAATGCTACAATGTGATATTATGGTTGTTGCTCCTTATCTGTGGTTTTACGTTCTGTGGTTTCAGTTGCCCACTGTACAATCAATAAGATAGTGAGAGAGAGAGAGAGACCACATTTACATAACTTTTACTACGGTATACTCTGATAATTGTTCTATTTCATTATTAGCTATTGTTGTTAATTTTTTACTGTGCCTAATTTATAAATTAAGCTTTATCATAGGCATGTATAGGAAAAAAACATAGTATATACAGGGTTTCTTAGTATCCATGTTTGCAAGCATCTGTTGGGAGACTTGGATCCTGTTTCCTGCGGGTAAGAGGGGACTACTGCGCTTCTCACCGATCAGACTGGCAAAATTCGGATCCTCTACTTTTAAGAATCCATAAAGATCAAGCCTGGTGAATAGAGATTACGATGGCAGCCTCCAGATGCAGCCTCCAGATGCAGCAGGGAAGGTGAGTGAGGGGAATTCTGGCGTTCTGTGCAAAGGACTCCAGTCCCTCATGGGAAACTGCCATACCCACAGCCGCGTGCTCTGCCCAAACCCACATGGAGCAGAGCTGGTGAAAAAGCTTGGAGCGGCTCCAGCAGCCGTTCCCTGGGAGCTCAGCCCTTGTTGCTGGCTGCTTTCTGGTCAGCCAGGGAATGGGAAGCCCTGATAGTTTTTCATTTTCTACCGTGGCAACCCTTTCCAGCTGGGATGGGCTGTTGTGAGGACACCGGAGGCTGGCTTCACTTTGGCATTCTAAATGCAGATTGCCTGAGGTTAAGCCCAGGAGCTGGGTGGGGTTCCTTTCCTCAGGAACCTTTCACTCCGCAGGTGAACTCTTTCATGTAACCTCTGCGCAACACAGTAGCGTTGCCTCAAAGGCCAGGAACTCTTTCTCAGTCCCCACTGGGGCAGCCAACAGTGCTCACCGGTAGGGAGATTGAGTGCGTTCTCTCTCACCCCCTAAAAGGCTCAAAACAAACAGGGAACACTAGTCGTTCCCATAACCCTGCACACCACCTAGATCAGGTGGGTATCTCCTGTGAGGCCACGCAGATCAAGCAGAAAGCCCACAGCCACCACTGCAGCTGGCTTTCTCTTGCAAGTGACACCTCCAGGCTGGTCAACAGCATAGCCCATTACATCCAATATAACACCTCAGCTTTTGGGAAGGTCTGATCCCAGATCGCAGGTAATGTAGCGGGAAAAATAGAGAGATCGTGACGCCGAGACTACTATAGGAGGTGGCATTTTATTACGCTGGCCATCCCAGCGGGCCTGAGGGTCTAATGCGTCCAAGTTGAGCGCCCCAGAACCGGAGAAGTGGTTGTTTAGGTGAGGGAGGGGGTCATGTTGAGTGATTACATACTTCCTTTGGAAGTTTACAAGGTTGTACTCAGCAAAATCTGATTTTTCAAAGAACAAATGGTTTCCAGGAGCTACAGGCTTGTAAACGGTCAACTTCAGAAGAGGGGTTTGGATAAGTCTGTGAATTAGTTACTCCTTTGCATTTCCATGAGATGGCCAGTCTCTGGCCACTTGGCCTTTCTTTTTTTTTTTTTTTTTGAGTCGGCGTCTCACTCCGTCGCCCAGACTGGAGCGCAGTGGCCGCTCCCGGCCACCGCAGCCTCGACCTGCTGGGCTCCGGCGATCCTTCTGCCTCAGCCTTCCAAGTAGCTGGAACTACAGGCGCACGCTACCACGCCCGGCTGATTTTTTATTTTTTAATTTTTTTATTTTTTATTTATTGTAGAGATGAGGTCTCGCCTGCCCAGGCGGGTCTCGAACCCGCGGGCTCAGGCAATCCACTCACCTCAGCCTCCCAAGGCGCAGGATTACAGGCTGAGCCACCGAGCCGCACTTGGCCTTTCTTAAACCAAACCTGCCTGGCACCGGGCCTTTAAAGTTGCAATTTGCCTTTCAAAAGGAAATACCTCTAACTGCTACCCCCACCCACGCCCTCCTGCTGCTGGGCTAGTGGGAGGTAGTCAATCAGCCCAGGTGAGGCCAATTGCTGATTCCGAACCAGCTACCCGTGTTTCTGTGTTTATGCACTCAATCATACCAGAAATATGTTTGCGCATTTGCCGCATCCTGCCACAGCAACACCCATATCCAAGCCACGCTGGCTGCTCAGGACACCTTGAGCCTGTACAGTTACCCAGCACAGCACTGCCGCAGCTGGCAATCGAGAAACTTACCACGCCAAGGCTCTACGTAACCAAGGGAAACGTCACAGTGTCAGCACCCTGCCAACCTCAAATATAAACAGTCCACCCCAATGAGAGGGAACCAGAGAAATAATTCTGACCGTGTGAAAAAACAGAGTTCTTCCACATCCCCAAAAGACCACACCAACTCCTCAGCGATGGACACTAACCAAAATGAAATCTTTAAAATTCCAAAGACAGGATTCGAAAGGTTGATTACAAAGTTGCTCAATGATATTGCGTGGAAAGTTTTGACAGTAGCCTAGAACAAGTAGAAGAAAGAATCTCAGAACATGAAGACCAGGATTTTGCATTAACCCAATCAGACAACAATAAAAAAGAAAAAATCAAGGGAGCAGGACAAAGCCTCCAAGAAATACAAGGTTATATAAAACATCCAAACCTAAGAATCATAGGTGTTCCTGAGGAAGAAGTGAAAGCAACAGGTTTGGAAAATCTATTTGAGGGAGTAATTGAGGAAAACTTCCTAGGCCTTGCCATTGATTTAAACATCCAGATCCAAAAAACCAAGAGCTCCCAGAAGAGTCATTACAAAAAGATCACTCTCAAGGCATATGGTCATCAGGTTATGCAAAGCTTGTGTGAAGCAAAGAATTTTAAGAGCAATGAGATAAAAACATGAAATAACTCACAAAAGTAAACCTATCAGAAAACCCTACAAGACAAAAAGGATTGAGGCCCTATCTTCATTCTCTTCAAACAGAATAGCAGTCAGCCAAGGCTTTGAAGTTTCTTAAATGAAGAATAAATAAGACATTTCACAGATAAGCAAATGCTGAGGGAATTTATAACCACTAGACTGACTCTAAAATAAATATTCGAAGGAGTTCTAAATATTGAAACAAAAGATCAAAATACACAAGCAAAAAAAAAAAAACACTGGAAATTATAGAGCTCACAGGGCTTATAGAATACCAATACAATAGAGAAAAAAGCACTCAGATATCAACCAGCATGATGTATGGAATAGTACCTTATATGTTATTATTAACCCTGAATGTAAATGGTCTCAGTGCCCCACTTCAAAGATATAGATTAGAGGAATGGATAACAAAGTACAACCCAAATATCTGCAGTCTTCAAGAGACTCACTTAACACACAAAGACTCTTATCGACTCAAGGTAAAGGGTGAAAAGGAAAATCCATGCAAATAGAAACCCCAAATGAGCAGAAGTAGTCATTCTCATATCAGATAAAACAGATTTTAAAAAATATTATTTATTTATTTATTTTAAAGATGTGAGGTACAATTCAGGATTAGGTAGACAAATGGTCATTTTACAGGTAAACTTTGGATCTACCTTTGGTCCCCACTTTGCCTGGTTTGAGATCATGAACGCTTATTGATGTTATGTGCCCCTCCTGCTACTGCAAATTCCTTTTTTTTTTGAGTTGGAGTCTCACTCTGTCACCCAGACTGGAGTGCAGTGGCCGCTCCCGGCCACCGCAGCCTCAACCTGCTGGGTTCCGGTGATCCTTCCGCCTCAGTCTTCCAAGTAGCTGGAACTACAGGTGCGCGCTACCACGCCCGGCTAGTTTTTGATTTATTGTAGAGATGAGGTCTCACCAAGTTGCCCAGGCGCGTCTCGAACCTAAGGGCTCAGGCAGTCCACTCACCTCAGCCTCCCTAAGCGAGGGATTACAGGCTGAGCCACCGAGCCCGGCTGCAAATTCCTATCTTATAGTGTTATGACAACTGTTCAGGGTCCGCTTGTGAGTGAGTACATGTGGTAGATAAAACAGACTTTGAATTAACAACAGTGGAAAAAGACAAAGAATGCTATTATATAATAATAAAGGGATCACTCCAACAAGAAGATATATGTTTTAAATATATATGTACCAGAACTCCAAGCTGTATAAGGTAAATTCTACTAAACCTAAGAAAAAAGATAGACAGAAATACAATAATAAAGGGAGACTTCAACATGTCACTGATGGCAGAAAGTCAACAAAGAAAGGTTGGAGTGAAACTGGGTCCTATAGCAAACAGATATCTGCAGAATATTCTAACCCCAAATTACAGAATATACATATTTCTCATCAGCACATGGACCATTCTTCAGGATAGACCATATGATGGGTCACAAATCAAGTCTCAATAAATTAAAAACACTTGAAATCAAATCAAGTAACTTCTCAGACCATAGTGGATTAAAACTAGAAATTAACTCCAAGAGGAATTTGCAAAACCAAACAAATACAAAAAAGTTAAACAATCTGCTCCTGAATGATCCTTGGGTCAACAATTAAATCAAGATAAAAATTTGAAAAATTGTTGAAATGAATGACAAAAATGGCACACGTTATCAAATCCTCTGAATGACAGTCAAAGGTGTGCTCAGAGAAAAATTTATAGTGCTTATGGTCCACATTAAAAAGACTGAAAGATCACATATTGCCAACCTAACTTCATACTCAAGGAACTAGAAAAACACAAACAAATGAAACCCAAAGCTAGAAGAAGAAAATAAACAGCAAAGAGCAGTGAACTAAATGAAATTGGAACAACAACAACAAAATACAAAGGATCAATGAAACGAAAATATGGTTCTTTGAAAAGATAAACAAAAGTGATAGGCCACTAGCTAGATTAATTAAGAAATGAAGTGAGAAGATTCACATTAGCTCAATCAGAAAATGAAAGTGGAGCCATTACAACAGATACCGTGGCAATACAAAGGATCGAGATTATTATGAGCACTTTGATGCAAACAAATTAGACAATCTAGAAGATATGGATACATTATTGGAAACATGCAATCCCCATATCTGAGTCACAAAGGAACAGAAATCGTGAAAAAACCAGTAACAAGTAGAAAGATTGAAACAGTAGTTAAAAGTCTCCCAACAACAACAACAAAAAGTCCCAGACCTTGCAGAGTCACAGCCAAATTAGATCAGACTTTCAACGAAAAGCAGGTATTCATCCTACTGAAGTTGTTCCAGGAGGCAGTAATTGTTCCTCTCAGCTACTCACGGATAGGCCCATCTGCTGTCTCTTGCTGAGCTGGGCCTCATTCACAATCTCCCCAGGGTCCGGCCCAGGGAAGGAGGAGAGGTGGTGAGGGTTGGCGGGCCTTCAGTCCTCCCTTCCCACTCTCATATGGTCGGGGGATCCCCTCTGGTGGGGAGGTGCGAGGTTGTCTCTTCCCCGAGTACTGGTGGGGTGGCACCCCAGCCAGGCTTATCCTGGAATAGAGTCTTCTTACTGCTGCTGATGGCCAGGCCCCACCTGGGTTCATCTCGCTCAGTCATGCCCCAGCCGTATGGGTCTGACATTCAGAGGATTGCTTGGGGGAGAAGGTGGGTCAGCTCTGGACTCACCACCGATCTCTTTGGAGGTCTTCCTCATTCTTTTCTGGCCACACTCTTTGTTCCATGGCTGAATCAGGGTAGGGAGTGGGGGAGCTGAGACTCAGCCCTCGTCCTGTCCCTCTGGAGTTTGTGCTTTCAGGATATTCCCTCTGGGTCACGATCAACCTCTGAGTCGTTAATCCCCCAGTCACAGAGATCGGGTCTGTTGCTCCATGGTGCGCAAGCCAGAGCACTTTCCTGCCAAGTTTTCAAGATGGTGGCAGGGTGCCTCTTTCTTCTTCTCCAGTGGGGCTCTGGCTCTGGGCTCCTGCATTGTGCTCCCTCCACAGCAGCATTTTAGATTCGTTATTGCATTTATTCCTCACAACCTTTTGAAGTAGGTACTACAGGCCTAGAATCCCTGATTCAAAAATCTAATATCCAAAATACTCCAAAATCTAAAAATTTTAAGCACCAATATGCCAGAAGCGGAAAATTCTACACCTGACCTCATGTGACAAGTCATAGTCAAGACACACAAGATTATTAAAAATCGTGTCTAAAATTATCCTCAGGCTATGTGTATATGCAGTATATGAAACCAGTTAATTTTATGTTTAGATTTGGGTCCCATCACCAAGATATCTCATTCTGTATATGTAAATATTCCAAAACCTGAAAAAAAATTCAAAGCCCCAAACACTTCCTATCCCAAGCATTTCAGAAAATAAACTCTCAACCTGTATTAAAATCTCACTTTTCAGATAAATAAACGGAAGAACATAATGTGCCATGAGCGTGATCAGGGCCTCCCATCTAGCAAGTAAGCTAGAATTCAAAGCCTGACTTTGGAGTCCAATCTTCTAACAGTGGTGATTTCGCTTTTCAAGTGGTGATATTCATAATTTTTATTTATGAATTTTTAATATATATTGGAAAAACCAAATGAAATTCTCTATTTTTAAGGAAACCTATTGGCTCTACATTATACATGAAAACAAAATTAATATATGTCCTCCTACTGCCCTTCCCTCTCCTCTATTCCCCAGTTTTGGTTGGTTAAATTTATTTCTTCTTCTTCTTCTTTTTTTTTTGCTTTATGTTTGTTTATATGCTTATATCCTGCTGCTTGATTTAAACAACATCTTTGGATCACCTGCTATAAAAGTGGTAAAATCTATGTATTTATACTATTTCCCACCTTCTCACCCCCTCCACTATCTGATGCTTTTATTTATTATTTTTATAATGCCTTTCTTCATAACTTTTACAAGTGTTCTGTAATGATAATTGCCACTGCTGTATTAGTGCTATTCCCGAAATTAAATAGATTCGGTCCTCACTGATAGTTCTTTTGCTCTAACTTCTTCATTCATCTTTTAGCCTGAATGTGAATGGACTAAATGTACCACTGAAAAGGCATAGAATGGCAAAATGGATAAAGTATCATAAAGCAACAATATATTGTTTCCAAGAGATTCATCTCACCAGAAAGGACATTCACAGACTCAAAAGGATGGGAAGCAAAATTTCAGGCAAATGGAACACAAAAGAAAGCTGGAGTTGTAATTTTGATCTCAGATAAAATACCCTTAAAGCTATTAAAATTTTTAAAAAGACAAGAAAAAGATGTTCCACACATTAGGAGTCAAGAAAATGCAAATTAAGATGTCTGTAAATACGATTTGTTGCTTATTAAATTAGCTAAAATTAACAAGACTAATAATACAAAACCTTGCTAAAGATAAAACTCAATAACTCTTATTCTGTGCCACAATAGTTACTTCAAAGATAAAGAAATGTTGTAGGGATTTAATTAAGAAGACAATGAAAGATCGTAGAAGCCAAAGAAGATAAGAAACAGTCCAATAGCAGGAAGCCACTACAACTTCTAGCTCTGTAGTGCCAAGTGGAGCAAATGATGTTATCAGAACTGAGAAGGTAAGGCAATCTAATGAGATGGCAAAAGCTGCCTGGCAGGACCTTGGATTATCTAAGCAACACTTGATCAGTGGAAACTATATCTATAAGGGAGATATACCGGGTTCTCCTTGTCTCCCGTCTTCCAATCTTTTGCTAGTTTTCTCCATTGATCAAACCTACTTGGAAACCAAAAGGCAAAAAGGGACCTGGGAAATACAGTCTTCTGAGATAGAAAAAAGAACAGGTAAAGAATAGGGAAAAAAAGGCAATGGAATAAATCTAAATGTGAACTACACGCCAGGTCCAGTGAAATTTCCAGGTTTTCATGACAGTAAAGATAAAAATATTGCTACGAGCATTCATATATTTGACTCTTGGTGCACTTATGCAAGAACTTCTGTGGGAGTAGATTTGTATAGTCATAAGGTATGTGCTTGCTCAATTTTAGAAGCTTGTAACATCCTCCTAAAACTCATATGAAATCTTAAGGAACCTTAAATAGCCAAAACAATGTTGAAAAAGTACAACATTGCTGGTCTCACACATCCTGATTTCAAATGTATCACAAAGCTACATTAGTCAAAAGAGAATGGTGCTAACTGAAGGCAAACATGTAGACCAAAAGAGCCCCCAAATAAGTCTTTATGGTTAAATGATTTGGGGCATAGTGCCAAGATCATTCAATTGGGGAAAAGACAATCTTTTTTAAAAAATGGTATTAGCAAATCTGGATATTCACTTGCAAGAATGAAGTAGATAGGACCCTGATGCCATATACAAAAATCAACTCAAAGTGTATCAAAGACCTAAATGTAATGAAAAGACAACCAACAGGATAGGACAAAATATTTGCAAACCATATGTTTGATAAAGGGTTAATAATGTGTGTATATATATATATGTTTATATATACACATTTAGAATTTTTATACACACAAGCACACACACACACACACACACACACACACATCCATGTAACTAAAAATCATTTGTACCCTTAAAGCTATTAAAAGGTGTATATATGTGTGTGTGTATACATATACATAATATAAGAACAGAAATATGAGGAGAAATTGGCAATAGAATGGGAAACATTACATCATTCTTAGTCTTCAGCAAGTCGAACAGAAGAATTAAGTAGAAAGCATACTAAATAGCTATAACATTAATTATACATAAAAAGAGAAAGAGATATATACAGTTTATACATAGTCAACATTATTTTCTAATCCAAGTATAATTTTTATAGAGTTAATGGTTTTATAAGACCACAAATAAGTTATCAATACATCCTCACAATATGAAATTGGTAGCCACATTAATTTATCATAATGCAATAAAGTGGGCCATAATTTTTTAAATAGAATTCTCCAGTCATTTGAAATTAGAAATTATCCTTTTCATATAGTTCTCCTTCTCATATAACATTTAAATTAAAAAACAGTTTTATAGCAACAGAAAGTTATATAAATAAATAAAATGCTAAGATTTTGATGTGGTCTCTGCATCTTGGCAATATAGCATGGCAACTTTTTTGGAAGAACATTAGATTCAAAATAGTATTGTGACTAGATGTGTGGGCACTGGTGTTGTACTACCTGGGGATTAAACCTTACTTTTATCTCTTAGTAGCAGTAGGCATTGAGCAAGTTCTCTCTATTCTTTTACTGTTTCCTCATATTTTCATCGAGGTGAGCATTAATAGACTCTTTTTTGAAAAGTGCTTAGTATAGTCTTTGCACACCACAAATTCTGGGTAAACATATGCTGTTATTATTGTATTAAATCTTCCTCCATTTGATAAAGTTGAAGTATTTCCATTGGGTATCGGATTAATAGATTATTTTAGTGAAAGTTGACATATTTAAAGTATTAAGCATCCTGGGTCTTTCTATTAATTCATCTTTGCATATATTCCACATCAGTGTTTTAATGCTTTCTTCATACTTCCTGCACTTTATACTTTTACTGGAATGTCTCTACAGTTTCACTGTTAGAAATGTTGTTAGATGTTGATTGGATATATTTTATATGTAGTTTATTAAATATCAGAAAGGGTAATTGAATTTTATCAAATACTCTTTGTTTATTTTACATATTTGTATGAAGTATTAACTCATACTTTCAATATTATATTATCTTTATATTATTGTTTAGTTGTGGTAAATTTTTCCCTTTAATATATCATCAGATTATATCAATACTATTTTCTTTAATATCTTCATAATTACATTCATAAGTAATACTGTGTAATAGTTTTCTTTTTGTGTTAAGTCAGGTTTGAATATAATAGATACATGGGAAATTCTCTGTAATTTGAAATATATTTAAGTATGAATTATCAGTTTGGGGGCTTAAAAAAACTCTGCTCTAGGAAGCCTCTATACTTGTAGTTGATGAGTATTTCCTTTTCTACTTCTGTTTTGGTTTGCTACTTCCTGAACAATTTTAGTAACTTATATAAATATCAGGTCTTAACATATACATACTGTAATGTTTTTAATTTTCATTGGGAAATCCCTTATAGAGAATATAATCTGGAAGAGCTTATGAAAAATTTTCCTTGACAGACAAGTGCAATGCTTCTTTTAAGAGTGGATAGTGACAAGCAGGAAACACCAATCTGTTAATTCAAAGAAACCACTCTGGGCTAAAAAAAAGAATGATCTTAAAATATTCTCTGGAATTTGACTCTTCTGGCTGATGCTGCTCCTTGGGCTTCCTTCCACTCCTTGGGTTTCTGCTTCACCTCAGGCCATAACTGGTTATTGCTTCGGCTCCACTCCTGGTTCTCTGGATCCTTGTTTATTACTTGGCTGTCATTTTCCCCTAGACATCCAGCTTCTTATTTAGTTTATATTATGATTGGTCTTCTTCTTTGCTCTTCTCTGTTTTGGAGTACGCTGATGCATCTCTTGTCATGAAGGAGTACTAACTCTAATCACCCCACAGCAACCGACTCCAATTTTGGTAGCTTCTGATGTCAGTGTTAACTGTTCACATTCTGATCACTTTGGAACATGTTGTTACAACAATGAATGTTATATAGTGAAAAGATAACTGATTAGCTAAATGAAGCCCATTAAATCAGATGCCCCAAGCAAAGCCACAGACACTATTATATATTTGCATGGAAGCATGTATCTCTGTGGCATAAAAGTGCATTGCACACTTTAAAGCAACCTCCAAAGTTTTCACTGCAACACTTGAAATAATCATGGGAGAACATTTTTTTTAACACTACTTTAGTAGCTAGCTTTCTTTCTCTATAATCTTTTAATCATCCCTGATTCAACTGGAATGAATTCAGTATTTGATGAGCAGGTATTAGAAACACACTGAGGATTTTTTTTTAAAAAAGGAAAACATATATCAACTTTACCCTTAAGTTTTTAGTTCAGGAGGGATACAGATCAATAAATTAATGAATACAAAGAAAGCAACACATAAGACTTGGATAAAGTCCACTTTTAAAGAATGTCTTCTGGTACTGATTCTAATAGATAAGCTTACCCTGGCTAAATAGACATTTGAAAAATAGACTTTATTTTTAGAGCCATTTTAAATTTACAGAAAAAATGAGAAGACAGTACTAAGATTTCCCATATACCACACATCCAGTTCCTCCTATTAACTCACATTTTACACTATATGGTATAATTAATGAATCAATATTTATACATTACTACTGACCAAAGTTTATTCAGATTTTATTAGTTTTTATATAATGTCTTTTTTCTGTTGCAGGATCCAATCCAGTAGACCACACTACATTTAGTTGTCATGTTTCCCTAGTTTTCTCTGGGCTGTGACAGCTTCTCATCACACTTTCCTTGATTTTGATGACCCTGACAGTTTTGAGAAGTACCCCTCAGCTATATTGCAGGATGTCTCTTTATTGGAATTTGTTTAACTTTTTTCCTCATGATTCTCTATGTATCTTTTTGGTAGAAAAACTTCAGAGTACAGTTCTCATCACGTTTTATCAAATGTCCATGCTATCAGTATGATATATCACTGTTGGTGTTGATGATAACCACCTGGCTGAGGTAGAATTTATCAGTTTTCTTCATGGTTAAGTTACTCTCTCATTCCCTTGTCCAAACCGTATTCACTGAAAGAAAGTTGCTATGATTAGTTTCCATTTAGGAAGTAGAATGTTTTCCTCATCCTCCTTGAGAGTCGAGTATCTACACAAATTTTTGGAATTCTGCATGTTTTTTTCTCCCTCACTTACTTATTTATTCAATCATTTTATTTATTTATATGAGTATGGGCTCATGGATTTTACTTTCATCCTTTGGGTTGTAATCCAATAATTTTATTTTGCTGCTCAAATTGCTCCAGTTTTGGCCACTGGAGCTCTTTCAATTGGCTCCTATCCCTGACATACCCCTATCAGTATGGGGTGTGAGCATTTCCTTGCTTTCTACAAATACAAGATGCTCTAGCACCCTCTTATACATCTCCTGTTCCAGGCCTAGGATCAGTCATTTCTCTAATGAGTCCTGGTTCTTATTATAGAATAAAATGAGCAACTGAGATCTGGGCACTGGGTGTGCTCATTGCTATTGGATGTTGTTTCTTTTAGGCTTTTCAGTGGACAGAGCAAAGAATGTGTGTATACTAACTCATAAATATTCACACATCTACAAATATTTCTCTATATAACTGTATCTATATTAGGTGGAATATGAATTCACACCGATGTCCCCAATTCCAGTCCATGATTATATGGATCATTCTAGCTTCCTCTTTGCTTACCTGTAAATTCCCACACACAAAAATAAGAAAGTTGTCTCTCACTGTCCATCATCCGTTTAAGTAACTGTTCAGTTCCAGGATACATGCATGGTAATATCAGAATTGTTAGCCTGCATCACCAACTTTATAAGATAGAGCACAGGAGTTATGTGAAGTTCCTTTCATTACTAGTTTTAAAGATCACTCAGTTCTAAAGTTAGGACCTTTTCTCCACACCTTGACTCTCCCATGACAGTTTGCATTCCTACCTGAAAACCACCAATCTCTTAAATGATTTTTAAAAATTCACATACATTAAGGTTAACTTTTTGTGCTGTGAAGTTCTATAGGTTTCGACATAGTTTCACTGCCCTAAAAATCCTGTGTTTCACCTAGTCAACCCTATTCTCCCTTTTCTGAGCCTTTGGCAACCAATGATCTTTTTACTGTCTCTATAGTTTTGCTTTTTATAGAAAGCCATATCATTAGAAGCATACAGTATGTAGCCTTTTCAGACTGGCTTCTTTCATTAAACCACCATTTGATTCAGCAATCCCATTTCTGGGTATCTACCCAAAGTCAAATAAATCACTATATAAAAAAAGACACCTGCAGTCATATGTTTATGGAATCCACCTGTGTCCATCAATGGAGGATCGGATAAAGAAAAAGTGGTTATATATCTAAAACTGCTTATATATACCATGGAACACTATTCAGCCATAAAAAAGAACGAAATCATGTCTTTTGCAGCAACATAGATGGACCTGGAGACCATTATCCTAAGTAAAATAACTCAGAAACAGAAAGTCAAATACCACATGTTCTCAATTACAAGTGGAGGCTAAACAATGGGTACACATGGACACAGAGTGGAATAATGGACACTGGAGATTGCAGAAGGTGAAAGGATAGTGGGGGAATTGAGGGTTGAAAAATTACCTATCGGGTATAATGTTCAATATTCAGGAGATGGGTACTCTAAAAGCCCAGACTTCACCACTAAACAATATATGTATGTGAGAAACCTGTACTTGTACTCCTTAGATATATAAAAATAAAAAATAAAACGCATTTAAGGTTCATCTATGTGTATTTATGGCTTGATAGCTTTCTCCTTTTCGCTGATGAATAATATCCCATTGTCCATACACAATTTGTTTATCCATCACCTATTGAAGTAATATTGTTTTTTGGAAAATATGAGTAAAGATGCATATAGACATCATTTATGTGGAAGTTTTTTGCAGACATAAGTTTTAAAATCAGCTGGGTAAATAACTAGGAACAAGGTTGTTGGATCACATGGTTAAAGCTGCCAAACTGTCTTCCAAAGTGACTCAACCATTTTTCTTTCACACCGACAATGAATATGAGTTTCTGTTGCTGACCAATCCTTGTCAGCATTTGGTACTAGCAGATTTTTGGACTTTAGCCTTTCTAATGGGAATGTAGGGGTATCTGACTTTTTTTTACATTTTTATTTCCTTAATGATGTTGAACATTTTTCCATTTTTTTTGACATGCATATATATGTTCTTTGGTAGATGTCTTTAGATCTTTTGCTCATTTCTAACTGGGTAGCTTGATATTTTTAGTAGTTAAGTTTGAAGACTTCTTTGTATATTTTGGGTATAAATCTTTCATCAGAAATAATTTTGCAAATATTTTCTCCCATTTTGTGACTTGTATCTTCATTCTCTTAACAGTGTTGTGTGCGTGACTGAAGTTAACTTTTATTTTATTTTCTGGATTGCGATTTAGGTGTTTGCATCTAAAATCTTATTGCCAAACCCAAGTTCACCTAGATTTCTCTCCTGTGTTTTCTTTTAGGCTGCTGCTTTGTGTCACAAGGACCTAGATCAGCTAAGCAAAGGATGGTCTCCTGTTATTGACATGATTTTAGAGGGCAAATTTTCTGAGTCTGTGATTTAAAAAAAAACAAGTTTCCTCAGTAAAAGAGCAGCTGTGAAGGACATTGTATTGACTCTTTTCAGCTGCTGTCTGACCATGGGCGGGAGAAATGTTTCTTGTAACTTTGCAGCTGGTTTTATCTGTGGCTGTATCTTGTCTGTCTCTATTTTAACTTGCACAACTAATGAACACTGTTTTTTAAATTTTATTTTACTTTTTCAGAGGTAGCTGATAGTTTGTTTTCAGACTACAAACTCACCACACAACGTTGGGTTCTCAGGCTGTATCCACTTGATCATAAATTCAGGAAAACGATGGACGTTGGTCAAATTTTCCCTTTGAAAGTGGGGAAGATAAGGGAGCGCTGATCGTGTTCAGCCAGGTTCTCCTCCTCTTCCACACCCTCAGGTCTGTTCCTTCTCCAGCGTCCGAGATGTCGCCCAAAGGTTGTGGGAAACAAAAAACCTATTACATTTTTCCTACTTTAAAGAAAATTCCCCGTGGCCACGGAGACTGATGGGCAGGAGCGCCGGCTTGGGGGACAATGCTTGGTTTGGCCGGCCACCCGGTGTCCTGGCTGGAAGTCAGCTGCGTGTCGCGTGGGTGCGGGGCCGCGTCGCCAGGCCACACCGCAGGTCACCGCACCCTTCAGCCGCGCCTCCGGGTCTTCCAATGGGCCGGCGTCTGGGGTCTGCCGCCCCCCCCTTGCCCCCTTCCCCTAGGGACCCGGCGCCCTCTCGCCCGGGCCGGGGCAGCACTCCAGAGCCCGACTTGCTGTGTGCCCTACCAGCTTGCTCCGCAGCGCCGGGAGGGGCGGAGCCGGGCGGCGGCCTGGGCCGGAGCCGCGGGGGGTGGAGCCCCCGTCCGGAAGCCGGCGATCTGCGGCCATGGCGGGGCCGGCCCGCGGCTTCTGGCTGCTGCGCGGCCACCTGGGCCGAGCGCCGGCGCCGGGCCGGAGCGCGGCACCGCCCGGGGGGAAGTCAGGAGAGGCGGCGCGCGCGCCCCGGGGCTTTCGGAGCAGCGGCGCGAGGTACGAGCGCTGGGGCCGCTGGCCGGGGAAGGGCGGCCGGGCGCGGGGCGGGCTGGGGCGGCCGTGGCCGTGGCCTTGGGGCTGCGCCTGCCTCGCTAGCTGAGCTTCCTGTGCGCAGCTCCGGGCTCCCGCGCCCGAACGTGCGGTGTTCGCGGCAGTTGCACTTGGGCGATGAGGAAGACCTTGGCAGCGCCAGGCAAAGGTGCCGTAGAGACACGTGGTCCGCGGGTGCAGGCGGAGGCCTTTGTTTTGCTGGTGGTAGTGTCTCTTAAGCGGAGGAGTAGGCGTTGCCGGGGGTGTACTGCTGGAGCGGCTCGATTCCTTTCTTCGTGGTTTTGCTGAAGTCTTTTCTTGCTCTGCGATTCTTAATGCGCTCACAAAATCAGACCTTAGTCACACAAAATCAGACCTTAGTCCTGATTCCTGTCTTTTTCTGAAGGGTGCTTCCTGACCTCCCTCGAGTGCTCAGTCTTAGACTCACTGCATCTCTTTGGACGTGGTCGTTGGCAAATGCAAAGGGTACGCACCCTTCTGTCATCTACTTCTTGTCTTAGTTCCAAAATCCGCCAAACGAGATAAAAATGTATTTCTTGACCCAAAGCCAGTGAGTCCAGAAGAGCATCTGTTTTCAGACTTTCAGGGCTTCCAGGAATGCGTTTTCACTGCTGTTTTACGTGGTCAGAGATTGTGTCTCTTTGCATCCCCAGTGCCCAGCACAATACTTGAAAAAAGGGAATGATTAGTAACGTGGAAACATAGCTACTGCTTCTCTAATTTAAATCGATTAAGTCCTCGTTGTATGTACGTTTGATTCTTAGTCTTTAGTGACTGAACTTAAAACGTGTTTCTTAAAAGGTTTATTTACTTTGGACAGAGTTGCTAGTGATTAGATCTTCCACAAGGATCTGTTTGAAATTAATAGTAATTTAGAATTGTGGTTTTGTAAGACGTAGCGGTGACTTGTAAGAATTTGCCATTTGGTTTGGAATTAACCAGCTAGCTCCACTACCTAGAAAAACCAGAGTTTGTACAATTGTATTTGTATTACAGAATCGAGGGAATTGTCTTACTGTTATCACTCTAAATTACTTATTTATATCATCTTTGAATTTCAGTTGTTTTAGGGCTTCTTTTCAGAGTGAGGATAACCTTTTTCAAATAGCACAAGTTGATTAATTTACTTTTGTCAGCTTGATGCAAACAACTCCATCTTCTCATCCTGTCTGTGACCTGAGTACACTGAACGGGAGTCACAACAACAATTACAGCCACTTCACACACACACACACACACACTCATGGAGAATTCAGATTTTTAAAATTATTCTTAATGGTCTCTTTATAATTTTAAATACTTGAGTGCTATGGGTTCAGAAAGCTAGTCTTTATATATATAAGAGGTATTAATTTCAACCCAGCTGCTTCAGTCCCATTTGATACAGATTATAATTGTATAAAAATAAATATTTTTAAAATTTTATCTTTGAAAGATGGCACTAATCATGTTAGGATAAGGTTGTGTTTTTGACACCCTCTTGACACTGAATACCATATCTAAAGGTGAGGTTGGCTGTAAGGTTGAAAAACACCTGTGGACTGGTGGGTCTCGGGTGGGGAGGAATTCGGACAGTGTGTTGATGCTTATTGGTGTCTCTTTTCTCTTCTAGGACCAGCAGAGAGAAGAGATTCCATCTTCCAGAGGTTGCCACTGTCTGCCTCCCCACTTGTCCCCATCCTCAGTCATCTTTTAAAAATATATAGTGACACATTAGTTGTCTAGTTCTTCATAGTGAATGTGGTTTAAGTCTGACATCATTTCTGTTGCCATGACATTTGAACCTTAGTGTTATTCTCACTGAAAATTGCCTTTGAGTTTTACAAACTCTTTCCCAGTGCTATTGGCTGTTTTAAATTAACAAATTCAACACCAGTTTTTTTTTTTTTTCAGCTAGAGCTTTAAATGAAGAAGTATTTTTGATTATTTTTTCATATTATGACTATATGCTTTTGACACCTGTAATAATAGAACATATTAAATACATTTTTAGTGGAGGAGATTTTAAAAAAATAAATAGAATGTCAAGAAGTACTCTATAATGGAATTTGGAAGTTACAAAATCTTGAAGTATCATTTAACATTGTCTCAATGGTTTTCTCTTTAAAATTTGCAGTGAGGTTTTTCTTCCTTTTTATGCGTGAGAAATGAGATCTTATTAGTTGGGGGAAAACTAATTAATGTCAGCTGAATAAATAAGCCCTTTTATTTGTTGCAGTTTGTTTCTTGATGTGAATTAGAATTACCTACCCAGGCAAAAAGTTAAAATAAAAAAATATATATTAGCCATTCATTTTTTTCCATTTTGTTGTGCTGTGTGAGGAGATTACAATTCAAAATGTCCATGGGTTATAATCATCCTGGCAGTTTTCTACCCAGTGGTTCTCAGCGTGTGGAGCTTGGCAGTAGCCTATCCCATTTGGGGAAGGAGGTTGCAGTCCTTATACAAAGTAGATTTGAAGATATTCTGCAACACAGAGACTTTCCCAAACCCACTTTAGATCATCCTACCTGGACTACTTATTTTAACTAACTAAATGGATTTTCCATGTTTATCTTGTTCAGTAATTCCTCAAATCATTAATTTAGTAGATTCTCTTTTTTCCCTTCTACTGTTATTTCTTTTAACATTTGTTAAATTTTGTATACTGCCTACAGCTCTTTATGGAAGCTGCAGCTTTCTTTATCACTGCCAGTGCTTTATAATTTTTGCAGCTAGACCACATTTAAAAATAGCCTACATTTTGGAGTTAGTAAAAGATACTGGCTTATGTTATTTAAGTATTTCTGTCTTTTACAGTAAGTACATGAGTTTCATAATAAGAAAAAGACAAATTTTATGGGTAACACTGTTCATTTTTCTATAAGCTCTTCTCTCTAATATTTAATATTTATATCTCTGTGGTAGAATTGTTTGATTTAAAGACCCTTTTATCCTCATGTGAAGTTTGAAGGAACCAGACTCCAGGAGGACCATCACTCAAACTGATTTTTTTGTAGACTGATTTATCCAAGATAGAGTAGATAGAGTTAGTCCTAAAGACTTGCAAAGGCAGTTTCTCAAAATCATATTCTGTTTTACTGGCAAAGATGACAATAGGGTTTTTGTATTTTACTGCTTTACCTATTCTAAGGAAAATGAAGTATAATAGCTCTCTGACTGCAGTTTTGCTTTCTAAGCAGCTCTTATGTCATTTTAAATTTAGAAACTAGGAGTTTTACTATTTGATGTCTCATATCTTAGTTTTGTTTTTGTTTTTGTTTTTGAATCTGTCACTCAGACTGGAGTACAGTGGCTGCTCCCGGCCACTGCAGCCTCAACCTGCTGGGCTCCAGCAATCCTTCCGTCTCAGCCTGCAAGTAGCTGGAACTACAGGCGTGTGCTACCACACCCAGCTAATGTTTTATTTATTGTAGAGATGAGGTCTCGCCAAGTTGCCCAGGTGGGTCTCGAACCCGCGGACTCAGGCAACCACTCACCTCGGCCTCCCAAAGTGCTGGGATTACAGGCTGAGCCACTGAGCCTGGCCTCATATCTTAGTTTTATTCTCTGTGTCCCAGCTGATCAGAAATAGTGTATTCTAATTTAAAGTTTCCAAAATCAGTTTTTGATGAAAATGGATCAGTCGATGAAAATAAGGGACTAATATTAATCTCAGATTTTGTTAGTCAGTCATGGTCTTAGTAATTTACAATTTTTTAAAGACCTGAGTTTTGTTTTTCAAGTGTTTTGAAGTTCTCTTATTTCATGTTATTAACCTGATGGGGTGATAAAAACAGATAACAGAAATAAGAAAAAAACAACAGATAATCTTTCATGGTTCCATGGAGCCCAATGAAGTTTTAAAAAAACAGTTTAATAGATAATTAAGTTGTGGAGGGAGGTTTAAAGAGAGTAGCTTGGGCAAAATTTGATCTATAGAGTAGGATAAATTTAAACAATGATTAGTAATAAATGAAATTTGCTATTAAGAAGTGCAATTTGGACCAGAAGAAACACAAAGTTGGAAAACTTGATGGTCAGAATGGAATGTAATCCAAACCTAAATTAACAGTAATGTCAAAGATTCAGGGCCAGATATTATCCAAGAAGACTTAGCCAGCTGTTCCACTTAGCTTAACATCATAAGCAGTTTCTGTGTTGCTGTTGTTTTCATTAATTTAAATGGCTGCATCGCATTACATTAAATCAATTGGCCATAACATACCTAACCATCTTTCTAGTTTTTGGAAAATATGTAATAGTTTACTCTCAGATTCAGGTCATATTCTAGTCAGCATCATGCCAAACAGGTTTGTTCACTTAATGAGCTGAACTCTGTAGGTTTCTATAATTAACGCTCATGAAAGAGTGTGCCTAGAACCAAAGACTAGCTGAAGATTCACAATTCTAAAGTGAAGAAATATATATATTTACAATATATATATAGTTTACAAAAGATGTCCCCTCCCCCTTATGCTATTTATGATTAAGTTTGCAGTGAATGCCACCTTGTCTTTAAGTAATTCAATTGTTATTGTTGAGAAATACATTTTTATTCATCTCTAAGGAGCCCTTAGTGATAAGAACTTTGCTGAGATTTTTCACATGCAGTATGTCTTTTAATCCTCACAATTGAAGCAGGCACTATAACTATTCTCAATTGAATTTGAGGCTTAGAGAACTTCAAGTTAACACAGTAAATAAATGGTGAAGACGAGGTTTGAACTCACATGATCTTTCTAGTGCGCTACAGTTTATAATTGTTGACTTATCTCACTGTCACCTTTCCCTTTTTTTGAAAACATGTATTACATTTTGTAGAACTTTTGTGAATCTAGAAAACTAATTTTTGCGTGTAAATTATAGAAATAATTTTGTCAGATTTCTTTGGTTCAAGTTGTTCTTAACTTAGGACCTTGAATGGCATTCAGGGTCCTTAACCTAAATGAGAGTTCACTAACTTCTAATAAATGTAGAATTTTCTTCCTTTGTCAGTGTTGGCAACAAACCACAGTCATATTAGCAGTATTTATGACATTGCCAACAAAAATCACAAATACCTCAAAACATTGTATACGCTTATCACTACTTTGATATGGTAGTTATTAGACCTGCCCTAGATCCTGTTACTTAGTGCTTTAAAAAAAAGTGTTTGATAATATTTTAATCAATCTGGCTTCCCTTGTAATCTTACGTACTTTATATTGAACATTTAAAAGGATTGTTCTGAGAAGGAGTTCACAGGTTTCAACAGCCTGACCAAGGGGTCCCTTGGCACAAAGCTTAGCATCTTAGATTCTTTCTGGCAAAATTAATTTAAAAACACATTTGTTGTTTAAGTAGTTACTGCATTCTAATTTACATGTTAATGTCCAGAAAGAACAAGTTACAAAATTGAATATCAAAAAGAATCACATATAATGAAAAGAGGTTGCTTGCTTTTTATTGATTTGCAAATGTGTAATTTCTGGTAAAATTACTTCAAGCTGTGAGTAGAATATTTGAGGTGTGAAATGAAATGTTCTTTTAAAAGGCCAGAGACTTAACATTCACAAAAGCATTTATTTTAAAAGCATCCCTCAAAAGGCTCCCTAATACTGGTGATTGATTGATTTTATTCCATGTATAATTTTGCCCTGGTTTCTTTGGGTTTCATTTCTGTGGTATTGTTAGTTCAAATACAAGATATCCAAGATATGCTTGAAGATATAAAGCAATTAAACTGTATGTTAGGACTTGGGGAAAACTTTGAATTGCTAATAATGTTATTAGGATTTTTCATCTTTATAGAGTACGAAATGGTTCATTGCAGCTCTGGTTAAAATTGTGAGTAAAGATGAGCTTGAAACCAAGATGTACATTTGCAAAGTATACAAATTAAATAAACTGTTGATCTTGACTAGGTCTTATTTGTTGTTATTTTACTATTTTGCGAAGAAGTATTTTGATATACAAGAAGTGATCCCTCCCCCTTGTTACTTTGCTCTGGTGTATTAAATACTTCATTTAGTTCTAGTAACCACAGATTAAGATAGCTACAATTTATTTTCTAGAAATATAGGTAAATAAACTCATAGGAACA
This sequence comes from Tarsius wallacei, assembly GCA_963574415.1. NCBI lineage: Eukaryota > Metazoa > Chordata > Mammalia > Primates > Tarsiidae > Tarsius > Tarsius wallacei. Next base: position 6,061 of record CAUYQG010034942.1, on the reverse strand, counting down.
GCACTAGGTGATGGTGAATTTCTGGTTTCATGTTGCTCCTGGTTATCTGAGTATGACTTTATCTCTTACTTAGCAGTGCCTAAGAGGGAGAGCCATTTTTCAAGCCAGCCCATAAACTTTCAACCAAATCCTCTTATCTAATGTAAGGTCAACAGAGGGTATTCCTCTTATATAGATGAAATGGCATGCCTTTGAGAGCAGTTGAGTGATTTTCTTAACCTCACTGTAGCTACTTATGGCAAACCAGGGCAGACACTTGGGACTTCTGGCATCAGGTGCGGCCTTGTTACCCTCCCCACCCACATTCTGTTATGATTTATTGCTTCCTGATGAAGCCACATCTGTGACTAGCCCAGCCTTGAGGAGAGATTAATGTATTGGAAGGGAGGACTTCTTTTCCTGCCTTTGTGGGAAACATCACCCTAGCAAGGGTTAATTGTGTGAACAACAGCTAAGGGGTCGGATTGACTGTACTCTGGATGTGTGTTAATGGCAAAGTGACTCTACTTCTGTTTGTTTTTTTTTGAGTTGGAGTCTCACTTTGTCACCCAGACTGGAGTGCAGTGGCACGCTCCCAGCCACCGCTGCCTCAACCTGCTGGGCTCTGGCGATCCTTCTGCCTCAGCTTTCCAAGTAGCCCGAACTACAGGCGTGCACTACCATGCCTGGCTAGTTTTATTTTTATTTTTATTTTTATTTTATTGTAGAGACGAGGTCTCGCCAAGTTGCCCAGGTGGATCTCGAACCCACGGGCTCAGGCAATCCTCTCGCCTTGGCCTCCCAAAAAGCTGGGATTACAGGCTGAGCCACCGAGCCTTGCTGACTATACCTTTTTTAACCTAAGCAGCACATTTTTGAGATTAAAAAGGGACATTAAGGTAATGAAGGTTACACATTTGGAATTTTTTTGACTTACAAATATATTTTCAGACCTGTAAAATAGTTCTAGCCAAAAGTATATTTAAGATTAGCATTTTAAAAGATAATTTATATCCTTATATAGTTAAACAATTTAAAAATTGTACATGAATATTAACTTTAGTGTGAATAATTATACTTGGTGCATATTCACATAACTGAATCAGTTTCTTAGCCATATCTTTAACACCTGCTAATAATTTTCTGAAAAAATTGTTAATAAGAGCTTATACTTATTTTTAAAATGCCCTGTGGTTTTCTTAAAAGTTGCAAGTTGACTCTTTGTTTTAGACAATAGTAATTTAGTTTTAGAAAGTCTTGTTTACAGATGCTAAAGTACCTTGTAAACTATGCTAAATAGAACAATCTCAAATCTGTTTTTTTCATACTGAAATGTGAAGATATCTTAGCCTAAGTATTTTTACAGGTGCCATCTTTGTGTATTTTTTCAGAGTACGTAACATAAAAATCATCAAATAAGTTGTTCCTGTTTATGATTTTAAAATTTTGCCATATTTAGATGTGGGAAAATTAGAAATTTTTTTTTTTACTATATTACAAGTTATAAATTTTTTTAATGAAAAATATGAACTCTAGCAAAAGATTTCTTCCCAGAAACTGGATTATTTAAAATTGGGATATAGAGGTATTCATTTATTCAGGCTGCTTTAAGCAAAGTACCATGAACTAGCTGGCTTAAACTGGAAGTCTATCTTCAGGCTTCTGGAGGTCAGGAGTCTGAAACCAAAGTATCTGCAGGCCCATGCTCTCTTCTCCTACCTTCTGGTGTGGCTGGCAGATCTTGGTGTTTCTTAGTTTGCAGCTATGTAACTCCAGTCTTTGCTTCCTTGTCACATGGCTGTCTTCCCTGTGTCTTCACTTCCCTTCTGTGTGTATGTGTGTATGTGTGTGTGTGTGTGTGTGTTTGTGTTTCTTGTAAGAACAGCAGTCACACTGGAGTAAGGCCCCACTTTACTCCAGTTTGATGTTATCTTACATTTTAATAATATCTGCAAAGACCTTATTTCCAAATAAAGTCACTTTCACAGGTACCAGAAGTTGGACTTGAATGTATCTTTTGGGAGGACACAATTCAACTTGCAAAAATAGAATTTCAAAATTACTTGTGTGTTGTTCGAGCTATCATTGTTTAATTAGTTAAGTTTTTCTCTTACTTTTCAAGCTTTATAAGCTTTGGTCTCACTGGTTACGATTTACTAAAAAATCACATCTGAAGGTTTCCTTTCCTTATTTGATCTATTTATTGACTATGTTGATTAATTATTTTCCAGAAGCTTTTGAATAAAATGAAATAATTGTAGCCCTTTGGACTGACTTACAAAATAATTTTTCAAATACTTAGCATTTCTAAAATATGATCTAGTCAGCAAAGAGAGAAGAGATGCTATAATAAAATATTTTTGTATTAAACAAATTTTAGCACAATAGTTTTATAATCTAGTTACAATAATTTTATGTATACAATATTTTAAAATTTGTTACTAATTTATGCTCCAGTTGGCTAAAGAGTGCAGGTTGTTGGCACACAGTTATGAATTCCGTGTGTCTTATGACCAGTTTTGAGTACATTTATGGTTCATAGGCTTCTCTATTTTGAAAATAGATGACCTCTTCTCAGGAAGACTAGAGCTGAGATTTCTGCTTTGAGACGAATGGAGATCGAATTGGTGCTTCTTAACCAGGACTCTGTAGAGCCCCATGACAGATAGTTTAATAAAACACTGGAATTTTCCAATCTAGCCTGTATAGTGTATCAAAAAGGTCCTGACAATTTCTTAACTATTCTGTCTCATCAATTGTGTCTTGGTTCTGTGACAGAAATTTTGTCAGGAATAGTGGAGGGTTTTTTAAGATACAAAAAATACAAACTCAAGAGGTAAACATGGTTTCATTTCACATTAAAATTAAGAACTTTTTATCAAAAGTAATCATAAGGTAAGTGAAAAGACAAATTTCATACAGGTGGAATTTGGCACTTAGATTTAATTAATATAAGTGTTGAGAATGCATACAGAGCAGTGACATCAGCGAGATGATGGAACAGGATTTTCTAGCACGTGGCCCCTTACCGAAACATCCATTTGAACAACTCTCCGTGCAAGAAAAATACCTTCATGAGAGCAAAGGAATCTAGGTGAGCGATGACAGCACTTGGGTGTAACACAGAAATAGGAAAAGACAATTGAAGAGGATTAGGGAGTACAGAGTCACATTACCTGAGTCACCCCTCCCCCACACCCCAGTAGCACAGCATGGAGAGAAATACCCTCCTTGAGGGGGAAGCCTAGTGAAGGGAACACCTGATTTTGTTGTGAATCCCAGCACCCTATCTGCCCCAGTGAAACCTGTGCCAGACCAGCCCCTGTGGCCTGACCCTCCAGGCCAGGCCTCTCAGATTCTGTCTCAGTCTCCAGGCCTTCCCCAGGCTCCAGGCTGGCTCACATGGCCCCAGGCTCACCCAGTTGTGGACTGGGTCCAGAGTCAGGTCAGCCCCCCTGCATCCTCAGGCTCCAGGCCAGCTCCCTCGGACTCCATCTCCAGGCTGTCCTCAGCCTCCAGGCTGGCTCATGTGGTTCCAGACCCACTTCAGGCTCCATGCTGGGCCCAGGGTCAGGTTGTCTCCTGCATCCCCAGGCTTCAGCTTGACCCATTCCCAGGCCAGCCCCTGCTGCCCCATACTCCAGGCTGGTACCTGCAGACTCAGCTCCAGGCTGGGCCACACAGATCCATGCAAATGGCCGAACCCATGAATCCACACTCCATTTGGTTCTCACAGATACAGGCACTAGGTAGACCTACTACCAGGCCAGTCCCTCTTGTCCCAGACTCTAGTAGAGCCAGGGTTCAGGCCCATCCCAGTAGATTCCAGTCCTGAGCTGGGTCTTATGGACCCAGCACCCAGCTTCCAGGCTGACTTGTACAGCTCTAGGACCCCAGGCACTCTCCCAAGGACCCAACCTCCAGGTCCTTGCTATACCCAGGCTCTAAGCCCACACTGATGCCAGGTCCTCACAGACCCAATCTCTAGGCCCACACTGATGCCAGGGCAGCATTTGAAGACTCCGGCTCCAGGCTGCCCCCTACAGAACCAGGCACCAGGTAAGCACCCATAGATCCAAACTCCAAGCCTAACTCAGTGCCAGGCCAGCCTCCATGGACTCTGTCTATGCCATCCCCTGGTCCCCAAGCTTCAGGTTCATCCCTGTAGTTCCAGGTATAGGCCTGCCCATGCAGAGGCAGGTACCAGTCCCATCTCAGTGGACCCTGGTGTGAGCCCAGCCCCCATGGACTTAGGTCCAGGCCCATCCCAGTGCCAGGGTAACCTTCATGAACTCAGGCTCAAGGCCAGCCTCAATGCCAGGTTGACCCCCATGAATGTAGGCTTTAGGCCAGTGTCTGTGGACCCAGGCTCCAAGCCTGTGTTCACCAACCCAGGCTCCAGACCTGCTCCTTTGGATCCAGTTGACAGGCCCTTCCCCGGTGGACCCCAACACCAGGCTTGTCCCTGTGGACCCAAGCTCTAGGTCTGTTCTCCTGGACCCAAGCAACAGCCTAGCCTGTGAACCCAGGAGCCAAGCTTGCTACCTGCTTATTTAGGTGCCTGCTAGCCTATCCAAGGACTAGAAGCAGGCCCACCCATGGACCCTGCTAGATGGCCCACCAAGTATCTCTAGACAGGCTGACTGACTGATGAAGGGCTTCCCCTGCCAAAGACAGTCTGTAAAGACTGGAATAGGTATCTGTTCCTTCAAATGTGCCAACGCCAATGCAAAGCCGCAAAGATCATGAATAAAAAGGGAAGCATGACACCACCAAAGGAACAAAATAAAACAACAGTAACTAACACAAAAGAAATGAAGAGCTACAAACTGCCTGTCAAGAGACCACAAAGAACTAAATGATTTAAGGATTTAAGATACTGCAAAAGCGTAAAAACAGCATGCTATGGAGTCTCATAGTGAGTCCCCAGGGTACAGGAGTCAGCAGACATCTCCCAGAGTGTCTTCTATGCTGAGACTTGAGGAGTGTGTGGGACAGACACAATCTGTCTTTAAATAAATAGGAATTTAAAGTTGTCGTTTTAAACCTTCCTAGAAAAAAAGTTCCAGGATCAGATATCTTTAAGGGTGAATTCTACCAAATATTGAAAAAAGAAAAAATACCAATTCTTCATAAACTCTTCTGGAAATTTGAAAGGATGGAATACCTCCTAATTTATTCTGTGAGGCCAGTATCATCTTAATGTCAAAACTATACAAAAACATTACAAGAAAAGAAAATTACAGGCAGGTAGCTCCTATGTAAATAGATGCAAGCGTTTTAACAAAAATTTAGATAAAATCTACAATATCTGGAAGTGATAGGTGCATAATGACCAAGTGGGATTTATTCTAGGAGTGCAAAGTTGGTTTAACATCTGAACACCAATCGATTTATATTAACAGACTCACACCAAAAAAAATATATGATCATCTCAATAGACACAGAAAAAACATTTGACAATATCCTGATACAAATTCTTATCCAACTAAAAATAGACCTAAATCATATAACTAAATATATAAATTGAAACCATGAAACTTACAGAAAGAAACAGTGGAGAAAACCTTTGTAGCTTTGAGTTAGCCAAAGATTTCTTATATATAATATACAAAGCATGAACCAATAAAGAAAAAAGTTGATAAATTGGAATAAATCCCAAATTAAGAACTGTTCTTTTAAAAATACAGTTAAGATAATGAAAACACAAGGCTGGGAGAAAATTCTTCAAATCACACTTTGGATAAGGGACTTTAATTTTGGATGTATAAGGAACTCTTAAAATTCAAAAAACAAAGAAATTACCTATTAAACAATGGGCAAATCTATGAGAAACCCACAGCCAGCATACTTCTAAACGGACAAAAATTGGAACCATTTCCCCTGAAAAGTGGTACAAGACAAGGATGCCCACTCTTACCCCTCTTGTTCAATATAGTACTGGAAGTCCTGGCTAGAGCAATCAGAGAAGAGAAGGCAATCAGGGGTATCCAAATAGGTAAAGAGGAAGTCAAGTTATCTCTCTTTGCAGATGACATGATTGTATACCTTGAAAACCCAAGAGAATCTGTCAAAAACCTCC
>CAUYQG010034939.1:0-11499 GCA_963574415.1 Tarsius wallacei | reverse complement strand
AAAACAATAAAATCAAAATTCAAAATAAGAAACCCGACTAGCTCTGGAATCTTTCCTGAGTATCTAAAGTCTCTTTAGCTCTGATCTCTAGCCTCTCCCCTTTGCTTTCATTACAGGCAGATAGATTTACTCCCACCTGAGAGATCTGCAACAGGGCTGGGTTGCCTGTATCTGATTCAGTGTAGGGGAGGGGCTTTTGTCTCCTGTTTAGCGACATTACCTTAGAAACCAAGGTGGAGGCTGCTTGTACGTGGGTGGGGCAATGCAAATCTCTGCCTGGAAAATGGCCCAGGTGGGTGGCTCTTCTTCGTGGATCTTTCTCTCCACTCATCCCTTCTCTCCACTCATCTGGGTCCATGCGTGATCCACTATGATGGGCTGTGGTGGTGTGTTTCCAGCGTCAGGCACTGGGGATCAGCGGCACATCTGGGTGCTGCATTTGGTGTGCCACCAGTGGTCTGGGGTGGAGGAGGTAGTGATCAGCACCTCCATAAGATACTGTTCCCTTACACAACCCTGGTGTCCCAGTTTCAGTTGGAGGTTAGGCCGAGCTGGGTGGGGGAGTCTCTGCGTGTCTCTGCCTGGACACAGGGCTCCAGCTGCTCTCTGGGCTTGCTGCAGCCTGGGGCAAGTTGGGGGGTGGCATACAAAACTGCTGGATGCCTCAGCCAGGGCAGGGACTGGAGCTCCAAAGGGCAAGTGGTGAGTCCTGACAGCAGCTTTGAGCCCCCGCACAGGACACTTCATGCAGGAATGTAGCTGGTATCTCTGAGGGGCAGGTGCCTAGAGCCTTCCTGGCTGATGGTGGCTAGAAGTAGAACTGAGCAGGGACCCAGGACCCAGGGCCAGGAGCTGGAACTCTGAGAGTGAGAACCAGCTGTGGCTTTGGGTGCTTCAACCCTGGTGGAGGCACAGGCACTGGGGGCCTGCATGGGCAGCGGTGGCCTTGGGCATGGTGGAGCACCCCAAGAGGGAATGGAGCCTGCAGTTCCAAGGGGTGGGCATGGAGGGCCTCCACAGGCTGCCACAGTCTGAGACTGGGCTGGGCACCCCGCCAGGGAGGGAGCGGGCAGCTGCTGAGTGCTGGGTGGATCACTGTAGCCAGCAAGGAAACCCGGATCTCCACAAGGTGGTATCCAAGGGCCTCTGCAGGCAGCAGATGGCTTGGGGCTGGGTGAGACGGTAAAGTGGGGGAGGGAGCTGGGATCTCCATATGGCCATGCCCAGGGTAGCCTGGGGTAGAGCAGCAGAGGTCAAGGGGTTGCAATTGCCAGCCTTGCTTGGGTCTGAGGGTCTCCAGGCCTTGGACCGGTGTGGCTGGTGGTGAGTAGGGGGTAGGGGAAGGAAAGTAAGAGTATTTTGGGGTACTCACTTTCAGAGAATCTTACAGTCCCACCTATGCCGTCGCCATCTTACTGGAACTCTATCGTTAATTCTTTTTTAAAGGGTGGCTGCTGCTCAGTGAATGTATCTGCCATGCACAATCAATGCCACTTTCCCCTTAGTTTTCAGTAGTATCCATAAGCTGGAGACCATCATCCTAAGTGAATCATCACAGAAACCAAAATAAACTGCATACCACATTTTCTCATTGGTAAGTGGATAACAAGACATACATGGGCACAAGGATGGGAACAGCAGACACTAGATACAGCTTCAGAAAGGACAGAGGAAGTGTGAATAAAGTATACAAAACCACCCACTGGTGATAGAGGTGGGCTACTCAGAAGCCCATATGTCACATTTAGCAATATACCTATGTCACAAATTATCACATGGGCTTGAGTTTCTGTCATCCTAAGAATTAGATGGCTTCTTGAGTTGTCTTTCACCATCCGTCTTTTATTCTGTCTCATTTTTCTCCTTCCCTCCCAATATAAGTATGTTGTCTGCATGGAAATCCATGTCCCTACCTAAGATAGTGGACAAGTTCTTAAGATGCAGGGTGAACTGTGGTATAGTTGCTCCATGAGTCATTTGACTTCACCAATGAAAGGAATTTCAGAGCAAGTTCAAAGTACAGTTTAAGAAATAATTTATTAGAAAGAAAAGAGGGCACACTCAAAGAAAAGTGTGGATGCCTGAAGAGAAATGACACATTCTGGCATTTGACAAGAAGCTTTATATGCTTTTACAATAATGATTGAGCAAACCATGTGCTAAGAGTGGAATGCTGCAGGTATCTATTAATAGCCACTAGTTTTTTTTTTTTTTTTTTGAGTTGGAGTCTCACTCTTTCGCCCAGACTAGAGTGCAGTGGCTGCTCCCGGCCACCGCAGCCTCCACCTGCTGGCCTCCGGCGATCCTTCCGCCTCAGCCTTCCAAGTAGCTGGAACTACAGGTGCACCTACCACGTCCAGCTAATTTTTTGATTTATTGTAGAGATGAGGTCTCACCAAGTTGTCCAGGCGGGTCTCGAACCCGCGGGCTCAGGCAATCCACTCACCTCAGCCTCCCAAGGCGTGGGATTACAGGCTGAGCCACCGAGCCTGGCTTGCCACTAGTTTTGATAACCATCTCTCAACCTTTTAAGGTCACAAGGACCTTAAAAATCATGAAAGTTACTGTCTAACTAGATTTGGGCTTTTATTTTTTGGAATATCAAGTTTGTCTTGTGGGTAATTCCCTATGTTTCTGTGATTTATTGCACTAATAGATCCACATTTCAACTCACAATGTGGTCAGGTCTAATATGCCTGGTTGGTGGGGGGGAAGGTTATGAACAGACACAAAAGATATCTGAATGCTTACTTTGTTTGAAATTAGACCTACCTAAGAAAATCTCCCTAAATAGTTCTAAATTGTCTTAACTATTCTTGCGTCACTTATTCTTGGAGGAAGTTCTGTCTGATCTGAATTCATATCACTTGTTCTTTTTTTGATGTATAGGAAAATTCAGGAAGCACTTAATTTCCCTTTATCAATCTATCTTAGATTTGGCTTATGTAGTAATTCCTTTTTTATGATTCACAGAAAAAAGATCCCCTACAAATTAGCTACACAAAATGAAGTTTGTGTTAGACACAATAGAACAAATATTTCCACTCTTAAATCCAACAAATCAGAGGGTCTCCAATCTCGGATTTTTTTCTAGCACTTTTATTTCATAAATATGCCTCATTATTTTAAAATTCTACTTCAGGGATAGACAGTTGTTCAGATTTAAGAGTTGTTGTTGGGGTGAATAATGCACCCCTCCCCTGCTAGAGATCCATGTACTATTATCTGGAAACTATGAATGTTACCTCATATGTCAATTGGAATGTAACAGATGTGATTAAGTTAAGCCTTTTGACATCAGGAGAGTATCCTGTATTATCTGAGCAAGACCCACACTATCACAAGATTTTACTTTTTAAATGGAAAGATAGGAAGGTCACGGTCAGAGAGAAGCTGGGGCAGTGGAAAGGGATGCTAGAGTGAAGGAGGAAGGTACCAGGGAGCCAGGATTGACAGATATAGAACAAAGGAGCACAAGATGTGGGGGCATCTTGAAGATGTAAAGCAAGGATTCATATTTTATTCTCTGAAGGCTCCAGAAAGAATATATCCCTACTGAATTCTTCATTTGAACTTGTGAGACATCTTACTTCCAGAATTGTAGGATAATAAATATGTGTTGTTTGAGTCAGTAAGGACATAGTAATTTGTGATAGCAGCAATAGGAAACTGATGCAAGGGTAGGAGATTTCTTTTACCTTCCTCTGTGTGTGGTTGTTCTCTCCTAATGGCTTCCTACTGTTGATGGTACAATATCAATCTTACTTGCTCAGTATTTTGAAGATCAGACTTCTATCTTATGTTTATCTGCGGTTTGTCTGTCATCTAAAGGCAGGTTTTTGTCATTGTATTTTAAAGAATTTTAGATCCTGAGTCCCAATGAATCTTGACTGTGAAGCAGAATATTATATATCCATTGATTAGTTCACATAGTATAGAGAATACAAAATGATTGCTCTTCTCAATAAACCTGCCATCTAGTAAAATAACAGATATTAATAAAAATATTAAATTTAGTCACACAACAATTATGGGTTGGATTCTGTGGTCCATCTAAGATGCCAAAGATGTGGTTTTGGAAAACAGAGGGTGAACCATGGGAGAGGTTGCAGGGCAAAATGCATGACTGGGAGGGAAGCAGAGGGTTCCTGATCTACATCAGTCAAGCTACTACCATTACTTTCTTTTTTGCAATCCTTCCAGAGCAGCTCTAAGAACCGAAGCAGCTAGACCAGTCTAGGAAGTATCTGTGGCCACTCAGACTTCCTAATTAACAGATGATGAGCTATACCACTCTGAGTGTCCATGTGTTATCATTTAGGTGATTGCTTACTGAACGAATTTTCTAAGATAATGAAAATGTTTGTATCTGTGCTGTGCAGTAGGGTAGCTGTTGGTCATATGTAGCTATTGTAATGGATAAACTACTATTTTATTCTGACTCACATGATTGTGTCTTTGCACTGATGGTGTTTACCATGCCAAAAAGGGCAGTTTTAGGCAGTAATAACTACCAATATCATCAGGAAAAAGACCCAGATACTAAATGTTAAGCAAAAGACTGTCCCAGTACTACTGCACAAGGCTGGAGGTGTACCACGGCCAAGTTGGAAAGAGCAAGTGGGTGGATCTTTGGAATCTTCCCTGGATTCTACTGCTTCCAGGTAGGTGATAGAAACTCTCTCTTAGAGACACTGAGTGGGAAACTGGAGACTGAGGGATCACTGTGTTGTCAGTAGAAGCTGAATTGTAAAGAAAACACAAGTCTTCCTCGGTATCAATGATGCCCCACTCCTTGGAATGTCCAGGAGAGTCCTGCTGGCTCTTCAAGCAGGAGGCAGATGCTGTGCTCTCTGAGTCACTGTCTCAGTTCCATGAGACACATGAACCTTAACTCATGGACCTGCCACAGCAAGATCCAGAGCACCGGAACCTAGGGGGTCAGAGCTATGTCTAGTGTCCAGTACCTATCTCAGGTTGCTCCTACCCCACAGGCAGCAACCAACCATTTGACAGGCCTTGAGTGACACAGAGTTGCTTTGGAGAACTTGCAAACTAGCAACAAGGATGCGGTCCTGGACGAGGGGATATTCTATGTCATGAATGATGCCCAAGTCAAGGTGGTTGATGAAAGATACTAAGATAAATTTTATCCTCAAGGAAATCAAATCATATAGGGAATTTGATTCCTATAGGACTGGATGGCTTTTGTACTTTTAAAGAATAAGCCATTGTTTTTTTCAATAAATAATGAAATGTCTAAAATCTCCTGATTACTGCATTTCCGATGATAATCCCATGATCTTTGCTGTTTTTATGGTCTGTGGCTGTCTCCTCACCACTCATATGTGTGTTGAATGTGACTCAGAGATGTTCCCTGATTTAAAAACTAAGCAGCCTCACATCCTCAGATATCATGTATCATTGCCTAATTTTATGCAATGTATCAACTACTAAAATTATTCTATTCATATTCATTATGTGCTTATTGTTTTCTACCTGGCTAATTTCCTTACTGAATGTCAGTACTTGGGACCAAATATTGTCACATTTACTCATATATACTTAGCACTCACATGGTTGCTTTTCATTTTTCCTAAAATCTCTGACATTAAGTAAGCATGCCTGTATATGTGCTGTGTAATAGTGTAGCAGTTAGATGTAGAAATTTGTTTGCCCTTTTTTATTGGGGAAAAATATATTGCATTCCTGTCAAGTAGTGACATTTAATTACTTCCACAATTTAAAAAGTCAATTGGACACTAAAAAACATATTTATAAGAGTAACAAGCATTATTTTAAAATTAAATAAACATAGCTTATATGCAAAAATATATAATATTGATTAATTGTACTCAACACAGGAGGAAGACAGGTCCTTACAGTGTGTGGGGCTTGAGGAGATGATGAAAAATTCATCCTTGGAAGGCAGGGGTAGGTCTAATGACAGACCTCAGTCATTGCCCTAACTGTCCCTGCAAGTTTCAGAGAGGAATGGTGTATTGTATACTTTCTCTTTTCTGCCAGCGAGAGGTAGTTTTTGTTTGGTTTGTAGCACTGTGTGAGGATACTTATTGCTCTGCTGAGTTATAAGGTGCAGTACCTTCAGCTTCCAGGCAACTGCTCTTGAGGATTAAATCTGTCTCAGATCCACTACCATTGAACCAGGAGGTGGTTCCAAGATGGACTCAGAAGCACACTTTATAGGTTGTTTTTGAGCCTGATTCATTCTCAACTGGTACCAGTGTAATCTACTGCCAGTGCTTTGAACAGCCTGACAGGGGGTGGTGGTTTTCTCCTCTGTAGTTCCAGATAGTAAAGCAGAAAACTGAGTCAGCCAGCACAATGTCACCATTGCTGAGACCTCACAGAAAGCATTAGCAGAGCATAACTGTATGTACATCAAAGTTACCATTAACCTAGGTAGACAGGATGAAATAATAAGCACTACATTTTAAAAATTCAGCTATAAAGGGCAAGCTCATTTCAAATAATGCAAGATTCTCAATTTTAAAAATTGCTGATTTAAATAACTTCACAACTTTTAGCTTTGTCTAAATACTCCCACCTGTAATCCAGAGAAATAGAAACTGTGATGGGAACCCAATTTTGCTGGATTGACTTGTCACTGTTGCTAGTGCCACATCCCAGAGCAAGAACCTCTTATAAGATTCTGAGTGACTTGACCACATCAGATGGAAAGATATTTGCACATCATAGGTATATCACATTGGTTAAAAAAATACACAGAAGTTACTGTTGTCATGAGAGCATCTGCCCTGCTCTTCTGTGAGTGCATGTCTCCCTCTGCTGGCCACCTGCATAGGAGCAATGCAAAGGCTCTTGTGAAGCTTGAGCAGATAGAGGGCCTAGCAGCAGAGTGAAGACACCATCCATCACCATCTTCTGTAGAATTTGCAGTTATTGGCACAAACAGTAGCTCACATGCTCTGTCTCTGCCAAGGGCTATGATGACTCTTATTCTCCATTGCAATGTGTGTGGAAGAAACTTCGATCATGTGGACATTTAATAAATCATCACCCCAAACAACACTATGTTGATGACATAATGTTAATTAGAAGAAATAAGCTGTAATTGTAAGGGCTCTGAATTTCTTCTGAAAACACATGTGCTCTAGAGGTTAGCATACAATTCTAAAAACTCAAGGGCCTATCATAATGGTGACAATGTGTGGGCTTTAGTGAAAGGGTCTGAGGCATCCTGGCTCATTCCTTTTCAAGTAAGGATGAAACATTGGCCTTCCACCTCCAACTATGAGAATGAAGCATAGTGTTGGCCTGTACTTCCTAAAGTATTGGCTCAACACATTCCACAGTCAGGTCTATTATGCCATTCAATTTATCAGTTATCTTGGAAGTCTGGTTTTTGTAGTGTGCACAAGGAAAAATAAAATTTTGCATTAGACTGGTGTTTTGACACAAGTGATCTTTCACTTGACCATGTGACCTAGCACATCGCTTGTTGTCAGATGCATCTGTGTTAGATGCTCTGTGAACTCTCCTGCAAGGTCCTAAAAGTATAACAGCATAAATATATAGGATTCTAGAGCAACATCATGCAATACCCAGAAAACAAATAAACTGTTCACTTTCAAAATTGGTGTTCCTAGAACCTCACAAATTCCTGGTAGAAATGCCCGTGAGTCACTGAGTAACTCTGTGACTGGATGTCACTTGTTAACCTGGGATATCACTGTCACCAGCATATAAGGTCACAAGAAACTCAGCACCACTCAATATTAGGATGGAGATGGTATTTTAGAGACTGGGTAGAAGCAAATTCTGAGGGTCTGTTTCATTTACATGGACAGGTGTTCCTGTTCCCATATCACTATCTTTTCCTACCCTAACTCTTCACATCAACTCACTCCCTTGACCACATGAGGGTTCTCAATCAACTAATGCCAGATGTGAAAAAGAAAAGCAAAAACAAGTGAAATCTGACCTCTTCTTGTGTGGATTGGCATCACTTATTTGTGCTAGTAAAAATGGACTGCAGCCGGGCTCGGTGGCTCAGCCTGTAATCCCGCAATTTGGGAGGCTGAGGTGAATGGATTGCCTGAGCCCACAGGTTTGAGACCCACCTGGGTAACTTGGCGAGACCTCATCTCTGCAATAAATCAAAAATCAGCCGGGTGTGATAGCACACACAGCTACTTGGAAGGCTGAGACGGAAGGATCGCCGGAGCCCAGCAGGTCGAGGCTGCGGTGGCCGGGAGCAGCCACTGCACTCCAGTCTGGGCAAGAGAGCGAGACTCCAACTCAAAAAAAAAAAGTGGACTGCTTCCACATTGTGGCCTCAAGCATGGGTGGCTGTACAGTATTATCTTGAGTTACCAAATATTTGTGCAGAGCATGTGTTCATTAACTTATTGTAGACACAGGAGGATCCTGAATCAATTATATGCCTGGATTCCCGAATAGCTCATTGGACAAGGTACTGGAAAAGAAGTTTGGAAGACCAGAGAGAAGAAGGTCTAGAGAAGAGGTATGTGGATGGAGACATATGAGTGGGAAAGTATGTGTGCAGAATTTTATTGTGTCAAAACAGCAAAGAAAATCTGCCTTTGGTGAAATATCAAGTAACAGTCTATCCTGGAAGACTCATCCACATCTAAGCAGATTAATTTTAACCAGTCTTTTCTCTGAACTTTCACAGTATTTGCATAATGAGTTTTTAAATAAAGTAGCCATGGTGACATGGATGAGGTATGTGCATGCACAATGACATGAGCCATGCCTCTTTACCACCGTCTCCACCAGGGTTGATCCCAATTTACACCTTCTGACTCAGACACCTTCTCAGCTGGGTGATTCCTCCATTTTGGGCTGTCTGGGCTAAGTATGCTGAGCCAACTCATGAGTCTGTAGTCAGCTGGTGGCTCACCTACGGCTGGATGATCTAAAATACTTCCTTAACTGATCTGGTAGCTGATTCAATGTGTAGCTTAGACAGTATTTGGCATCAGTTTACGTGGGTCAGGAAGGACTGTTTCCCAGTCCTTATTAGGTTTGTTCCTGGGTCAATACTGGGGTATGAATCTATTCCATGTGCATTGTCTGGGAGAGATTCCACACTGACCATCAGCAATGTGTAATCTGAATCTAATGCGACTTATTCCTGAGAGTAGATTCAGCTATCTTCTGACATGCTGTCTTACACAATTTCGTCCTCCCCAGGGAGGTTGAACAGTGCAGCTCTATCCATTTGCTTCCCCTGCTTGCAGGTGTGAGGGAAACAAAATGGATCAAAATTGTTCAAAACCTTTTGACACATGACTTTGTTTTTAAGTGAATTTAACAAAATCTGTCTAGTAGCCAAAATTCAATACTATGAGTAGTTTACTTGGGCCCTCCTGAAACAGTAGTATAAAATACAGTGCCTGCCCTTTTACTGGAGATAAACATGATCTAAGAACAACTGAAAGCATGCAGGTGGGGAAGAGAGAGAAACAGAGTCTTTATATCATGAAACAAATCCAGTTGTATGCACACCAGTAGCTATTTAACCAAAATAAAGTTTAAAATGCGTATTAGTTTTGGGTTGCCATGAATCGACCAGCCTTAATCACAAAGGTAATAGTCTGAATGGATTTAACTGACAAGCAAATGTAGATAAGATGAAAAGGATTTGTATGATCTTTCATTCAGTCTTCTCTACTCTTATGTCTGACAGCTTAGAGAGGACTTGGTCCACTTCCATTGTCCTGCAGGTTCTGCCATGTCTAGGCTGTTGCAGTGGGTGGAGTCCCATGTGTGGTGACTGAGGTGTAGTCTAGGCACGCAGGGTCCAAAAAAGTCAAGTGCAACCCGCTCCTCTGAGTTCACCATCTTGCTCTATGGTGCCTGCTCCCCAGACAAACAACACATGTGGGCAGCCTAGGCTTCAGCAAGCAGGGAGGTTTGTGTTCGGTGTTGTACTACTGTGGGAGGATCTTTTGTATCTTGTTGGCAGAAATAAACTCCAACATCCTCAGCTGCCACCCTGCTGATTTTTAGTGTGAAATCAGTGCCTGACCCACTGCCACTGAACCTGTCTGGGACTCCAGAGGCCCTGTTCGAAACCCCATAGATCAGGAGCTGTGGAGACTGGCCTGGCTTCTGCAGAAACCAATTCAAATAGGTGTTTCCATCACTGTCTAGAAGGCTCTGACTAGATCTGCATGAGATGGAGACTGTCTCTCCAGGAGTGACGGACAGGGAGAGTGGAGACTGGGTCATCACAACATCCCCACTGCATCCTGAAATAGAGAGATGTACAAGGTTAAGTATACATATTAGAAGACATTTTCATTACTTTGTTTCTGTTACTTTTTTATGATAAATCATAATTTTTGTGAGTCAATTTTGGTTCATATCCTCCAATCATTCAATTTCAAAAAGAAACGAGATTTTTAAGGCACAAAGAAGATTCTAGAATTCTCCCTTACCATCCCTTTTTTTCTGTGCCATAGTCTTCCCCTGACACAGAACTTGTTACCTCTGGAATATTCCCTACTCTCACAGATCTAAACATCACATACCCTACCTTGGAGGAAAGACATGAATGTCTATCCATCTAACACATGGACAGAATACCCATGAGAGGCAGTGGAGCACCAGAGTTCATGCACTCCTCCCAAATCCCCTTCCTCATCATCCTCTGCCCTTACCAGGGACCCAGAGCATCAACAGCCCCATGAGCTGAGCAGGAAACCTCATTTTGAGAAGTTGAACTGAGGTGTCCTGATCAGTCAAGGCAAGGTCACAGCTCAGCTATTATCTCAGATTCACAAGGGAAGTCCCTCCCCAGGGGACAGTATGCAAATACCCTAGTGGGTGCAGTAGTGTGGAAAGAGCCAAGAGGAAGTGAGAACCTCTCTTGTAAGCAAAGTGACATAAAGTGTTCTCTGTATTGGGAGAAAAACCAATAGAGATAAAGTTGATGTTGCCTGAGTGGGTGAAATGACACTTTTAAAAGTTTCCTACTGTTTTCTCTAGAAGATTTGTATTTTTTAATACTTTCTCAGGAACAGGTTACACTTCTTTGGAATAGGTTGAGTTTTCATGAATATTTGGTTATTCTCATTTTTTAAATCAATTTAAGAGTCTATGTTCAGTGAATTTTAGATTTCTTAATGGAGACAAGCCACACAGAGTAAGGAGCAAAAATCTTTAATATGTAACTAGGCTTTGGTGACTCAGCCTATAATCCCAGCACTTTGGGAAGTCAAGGCGAAAGGATTGCCTGAGCTTGGGGTTCAAGACCAGCCTGGGCAACTTGGTGAGACTTTGTCTCTACAATAAGTCACAAAAGTTAGCCGGGCATGGTGGTGTGTGCCTGTGGTTTCAGCTACATGGAAGGCTGAGGTGGAAGAATTGCCTGATTCCAGCAGGTCGAGGCTGCGGTGACCGTGAGCGTGCCACAGCACTCTAGCCTGGGTGACAAGAGTGAGACTCAAATTAAAAAAAAAAAAATTGGATTACCAAAGTAGAAAA
>CAUYQG010034936.1:0-18889 GCA_963574415.1 Tarsius wallacei | reverse complement strand
ACTTTTTTTTTTTTGAGTCGGAGTCTCATTCTGTCACCCAGACTGGAGTGCAGTGGCCACTCCCGGCCACCACAGCCTCGACATGCTGGGCTCCGGCGATCCTTCCGCCTCAGCCTTCCAAGTAGCTGGAACTACAGGCGCACGCTACCACGCCTGGCTAATTTTTTGATTTATTGTAGAGATGAGGTCTTGCCAAGTTGCCCAGGCGGGTCTCGAACCTGCAGGCTCAGGCAATTCACTCACCTCAGCCTCCCAAAGCACGGGATTACAGGCTGAGCCACCGAGCCCGGCTCATACACATTTTAATGTGATTTCCTCATCATAGCACCTGATTATCTGCCAATTTCCTTTATTCTTCTCCCACCCATACATTATTGTCGCCATAGCCTCCTTCTTTCGTCAAAAGAGCATTCAATCAAATCACTCCCTCCTACCACACCACAAGCTGCATAGCTCAAAAATCATACTGGGCCGGACACAGTGGCTTAGCCTGTAATCCCAGCACTTTGGGGGACCAAGGCGAGTGGATTGCCTGAGCCTGGGGGTTCAAGACCAGCCTGGGCAACTTGGTGAGACTTCGTCTCTGCAATAAATCACAAAAAAAGTAACCGGGCATGATGGCGTGCCTCTGTAGTTCCAGCTACTTGGAAGACTGGGGCAGAAGGATCACCTACGCCCAGCAGGTTGAGGCTGCGGTGGCCGTGAGCATGCCGCTGCACTCCAGCCTGGGCGACAAGAGTGAGACTCCAACTCAAAAAAAAAATCATTCTGGCGACATTCTCCTCCATTTTTCAAAACCATGTCTTTATTGGGCCAGCTCCTCCTCCTTCTCGTTCGTCCTTCCCTCTTCATTCATTCACTCATGTCTTTATTCTTCCATTCATTCATGCAGCAGGCACACTGTGCTGTGGGCTGAGAATGCAAATACGAACAAAAGCAAATCCTGCCCTCTGGGAGCTGACAAGCTAGAGACGGCAGGAAGAAGGGAGGAGAAGCAGGGCCAGGCTGAGGATGCGGATGGAAGTAAATGAGCGAGGGAGAAGGACACAATGCGGTAAGATGAGAAATCGCAGCAGACCAAAGACATAAAGCACAGCAGTGACTGTTGCCAGGAAGAAGTCCAATGACCTGCCAGGTAAGCCAGAGACAGAAAGTGAGCCAGTGAGACCCGCAGGTGGGTTGCGCAACACCGCAGGGATTCCTGGGACTCCAAGGAGCAAAACCTACTGCGTTCCGCAGGGAAGTTTCGCCCTCCGCCAGGCTCAGTCGCATCTGAGTGATGAGCCTGCGAGTACCCTGAACTCGGTTCTGATGCTGACTTCCCAGGGCCTGGAGCCTTTCCACAGTCCTCCTGAGGTCATCCAGACGGTGCCGGTAGCTGTTCTCCTGGCCCCGCACCTTGGCCAACTGGAGACCGAGGGACCTACTAGCACCTGAAAAAAAAGGAGGCTGAACACCTTCTGGGTCAAGCATGGGGCCATCAGACATAACAGAGGGTTGACTGGCTTGTGGCAAAATGATAAAAACTCAATTGATAAATGCACGCAACTGGTCTTTCGTCTCCATCATCCAGGTCTCAGGGGAATGTCACAGACAGTCCTTCCATCTTTGCCAGGGCTGGCTGGAGACACCAGTAGGTGCACAGAAGGTTCTATTACCTAGTGTAGCAATTCTTGCTAGGGCTATGAATTCTCCCCCGCCTGAGGGGAAGTTGGCTTTCATCACCTTCCGAAATCTGGGCTTCTCTCAGAATGTCCTGAAGGGCCTGCTCAGCCTGCTGCATCCTGCCTTCCAGCTCTGCATTGGGTGCGGCTCCTCCACCAGCCAGAGCCTTCGCAGTCAGGGCTTCCAGGCTCTGAAGCTGCTGCACAAACTGATCCATCTGAAACCACACAGGAAAGAAGACCAGAACAGAGGATGGAGACCATGGTCCAATACCAGGGACCTGGCGGATAATAAAAGCCCAGAAATGCTTGACATGTCATGGTGGTTAAAATTTAGACTCTTGGCCAGGCGCAGTGGCTTACACCTGTAATCCCAACACTTTGGAAGGCTGAGGCAAGAGGATTGCTTGAGCCCAAGCGTTTGAGACCAGCCTAGGCAACATAATAAGACCTTGTCTCTACAAAAAAATCAAAAAAGTAGCTGGGTGTGGTGGTGCATACCTACAGTCCCAGCTACCTGGGAGGCCAAGGTGGAAGGGTCACCTGAGTCCAGGAGGTCGAGGCTGAAGTGAGCTGTGATTGTGTTACTACTCCAGCCTGGGCAGAGTGCGACCCCAACTCAATAACAACAACAAAAATGTAGACCCTAGAGCCTAGATTCTTTGGGTCTGAATCCTGGCCCACTACTTACTAGCTGCATGATTTTGGGCAAGTCACTTTCTCTACCTATAAAATGGCGGCAATAAAAATAATGATAAAATCTCCTATAGTTATTATTTGGGCTATATGAGTTGATATTTTTAAAGTGCTTAGAACAGTGCCTGGCACAAAGGAAGTGCTACACACACACACACACACACACACAAAAACTGTTGAATTTGTTCTACATTTGGAGTTCTATTTTGGGCCTTTTTCTCCCCTGACCCTCACTCCAGAAAAAATAATGATTAATAATTAACAAACCAACATCAAGCTCATTCTTCTCTGGAATTCGAATGAGAAATTTCTGGAGGTCATCCCAAGTTGGAAAGCCATGGCACCTTCTGGCTGCCTCCTGTCTGTTATGTTTGTTTTTCTTAATTTGTTTTATAAGAACATCTCTTGGGGAGGGAAATCGAGCTGGAAATTGGCATATTATAGTGGGAAGAACACTGAAGTTTTAGTGGAAAGAGCAGGGGCATGGGTGGGAATCCTGGCTCCACCGAAACATATAACTTTGAAATATTGTAAGCATTTTGAGACTTTGTTTGACCAGTGAAAACTGAGATCAGAATATTTTTTTCTTCCAACTCGATCAAGTTATCAAGAGTTCCATATGAGAGAGTATCTGCAAAAGAGGTTTTGAGACTGGAATATATAAGAATTAAAAACCTGAAGCACTATTACTCTATAGAATTTTTTAAAATGCAGCGACTTTGAAATAAGGAAATAATCACCTCTGCTCCCACCCCCAGAAGACTAGGAGGGTCCTAGGTCTACACCAGAACCACCCAGTGGACACAAGGATTTGATTCTGTTGGAGGAGAGGGGTTAGGAAAAATATCCCCACCTGAATCTTCACTTGATTATAGCAAGCTGGGCAACTGGTCAGTGCTGCGTGCTCACAGTTGGGGCCACCAAATCCTGGCTTGCATACACAGCTGCCATCACTTCGACACTCTCCAGGCTCCGAGCCCGTGGGGTTGCAGTTGCAAGCTAGAGACAAGAGACAGACACATCAAACCGGTCCCAGAAAATGGAGGTGCAGCAAAGATACACAGAAGAAGACCAAGACTCCAATGGCAGAGAATCTTTCTTTGCCCTTGCCAGCGCAGACTGTGTTAGATCCATCTCTTGGCTACTCCTGCAAGCACATTCCTAAGACACACAGGTCTTAGGAATCATCTAACAGCTTTGTTTCATTTTTTTTTTCATTTTCATTTCATTTTCTTCAGCCCGTTAGGTATACTGTAGGCACTCTGGCTCTGTTCTCAAGGTGAATAACATTTCTTCTGGGACTGTTATGTACCAGATATAGACATTTCCCTCTATTTTATGGATGAAAAATATGAACTCAGAGGGGTTGAGTAATTTGTCCAGGGTAACACAGCAAGTAAACGGCAAGCTGTAATGCAAGCTGAAAAAGAACCAATGTTCCTTCTGTTCTGCTGCCTTTGGGGTAGGAAACACAGTAAGAAAGCAGTACCTTCACTCATTCAATGAAATTGACTGGGTACCTACTGTATGCCAGGTTCTAGGAGTTAAGGATGTAACAGTGGGTGAGACACTGCTCTGACGATTACAGTGACTCTCTGGGTGATGGTCACTCTCTAGGTTATTGTATCTTCAGCGGTCACAAAACACTATTGTCATTACCTGCATACACATTTGTGTGCCCTCCTTATTAGCACACAAGCTCTCTGGGAGCTGGGGTGACTTTTTCATCATTATAACCCCAGTCTGTAGGTAGGTCCACACTGGGTACATGATGGTGCTCGATAAAAGATAGTTGAGTGAAAAAATGTATGATCTAAAAGCAGGGAAATCTCTACTGATAACCTAGAATTACAGTTAGAATTAGATGGAATATAATTAGGACACATAAGCTAGAATTATAGAGAGAGTTTGCAAGTGCTTTTCCATATCTACCACTCTGAGTTAAATATTTTCATACATGCGAGGAAACTAAGGCTCAGAGGGATTAATATCACATAATCAGCATAACACAATAAGTGTGTTATAACACTGGACTTAAGCTCACTCCTGCTGGTGCCATGTGGACGCTTCCTGTCACGGGGTGCTTTGCAGCACATCACAGTTCAGAGGCTGCGGTCAGGGTTAGTTCTAGAAATCTCCTAGGGATTTGTGCCCCTGGGTAGAAGCCTCAGGCTGCACAGAGGTCCTCAGATATTCCCAGGTGTGGACCCTGGGGAGAGTGGGAGACTGCGAGCTCCCTGGAGACCTCTGGGCCTGTCCAAGCAGCAAGGAGTCCTCAGCCTGGGTCCTGGAGCCACTCTGGACCTTATCATAAAGTTCCGGAGTTCTGGGCACCAGGGTCAGTCTGGGATGGGGGTCGGTGAGGCAGGCCAGCTCCTCAGAACCACAGTTCCCTCTAGACTCTAACACGTCCAATGTCTGGAAGGAGAGCAGGGCGGGAGGATCGATCTGCACACTCAGGCTTTGATCTCAAGCGGCCCTAAAGAATGTTTTACAGCCGCTGCTGCTTTGAAGCCGTCTCTTTAGAACATCGACGGCTATCTTCTATACATCAATCACGCTCACTTCCTAAGAGGGTCTCTTAAACTCCTTCACAACCCCGCCCCTCCCCACTGGAGTTTGCTCAGTCATTTCTTTTTTTTTTTTTTTTGGAGTTGGAGTCTCACTCTTGTCGCCCAGGCAGGAGTGCAGTGGCACGCTCACGACCACTGCAGCCTCCACCCGCTGGACTTAGGCGATCCTTCCGCCTCAGCCTTCCAAGTAGCCGGAACTACAGAGGCACGCCCCCTTGTCCGGCTAGTTTTTGTGATTTATTGTAGAGATGAGGTCTCTCCAAGTTGCCCAGGCTGGTCTCGAACCCACGGGCTTGGGCAATCCTCTTGCCCTGGCCTCCCAAAGTGCTGGGATTACAGGCTGAGCCAATGCACCCGGCCTGCTCAGTCATTTCTTACTCTCCTGCAACGAGTTTGGCGGTCACTTCCCTGCCCACCACCTTGGGATTGGGCATAGCACATGGCCCCATTTTAGCTCCCTTTCCGTGTGGGCATGTAAAGCTGACCTTCTCCACTTCTTCCACCCAGCTGCTGCAGGGGAAACGGGTCTTCAGGTCTTTGGCAGGTGGAATGTTCAGGCTGCTCATTCAGTCACACAAACATAGTAGAATCACGACATGAACTGCCATTGTCCCTACTTACGTGTATACACTGGCAAGCTCATATGTGCACACACACACCTCCACACACACACACAAACCCGTCTGGGGGTACAGTCCTACCTCGACACTTGTCTGCTGGGTTGGTCGCCAGTGGGTCCCCGAAGTAGCCTGCTTTGCACTGGTCACAGTAGACGCCGGCGGTGTTGTGGACACACTTCAAACACCTGCCTGTCAGCCGGTCACAGTTCCCAGAGGCGTTGGGGTCCACATTGTTGTTGCACTGACAGGGCTGACAAGGCCTCACTGGGCCCCGCTCCCCAAAGGGGTCCCCGAAGTAGCCGTCGGCACAGAGCTCACAGCGGGCACCTGGCGGGGGGAAAGCATGGCCAAGCCCTGGGTGTCATTCACTGGCAGCGAGACCACACGCAGAGAACTGGAGTAGCAAGTCACCCTCCAAAGACCAGGGAAACACACTTCCGCGGGGGACCCCAGAACAATACCCATGGAGCAGGGGCTGGCTGGTTCTATGCTACCACAGATTTGAGGACCCAGCAGCATCCCTAGGAGGCTTAATTAACTGGCTGGGAAAAAGCTAGCAGCTCCATGGAAGTGGGAAGATTCCAGCAATATCACCAAGGGTGCTGCTGAAGAATTCATTCTTTTAGACTCACCAGCAGAAGGATGCGACATTTCAGAGGTCACTAAGTTTTCCTTCTTTACCCTGGTTCATTTAAAAAACTTAAACAAGTTGATGTGGTGGCTCACACCTGTAATCCCAGCACTTTAGGAGGCTGAGGCAGGAGAATTGTTTGAGCCCAGGAGTTTGAGACCAGCCTGGGCAACATAGTGAGACTTCGTCTCTACAAAAAAGTACAAAAATTAGCCAGCCAGGCAAGGTGGTGCACACCCGTATTCCCAGCTACCCAGAAAGTTGAGGAAGAAGATTGCTTGAGCCCAGGAGGTTGAGGCTGAAGTGAGTCATGACTGTGCCACTGCACTCCAGCCTGGGCGGTAGAGTGAGACCCCAACTCAAAAAACCAAAACCAGAAAAACAAAAACAAAAAAACAAAACCATGATTGGTCTAAAAATGTCATCTCCTAATTACAAATCTCCCAGAACAGCTTTAGATGTTTTCTCCCATAACTGTACACTCTGCCCCTCTCCTCCACATCGCCTCTTAGGCATTATAATATGATCTCTTTAAGATGTTACCTTTAGAATGAGTTTTTTTTTTTGTTGCTGCTGTTTGTTTGTTTGTTTAAAGACAGGGTCTTGCTATGTTGCCCAGGCTGGTCTTGAAATCCTGGCCTCAAGTGATCCTCCTGCTTTGGCCTCCTGAGTGGCTGGGATTATAGGAGTGAACCACTATGCCTGGCATAATCAGCACATTTAGATGAACCCCAAGTAATTATAATTTCCCAGAAATTTCTTGGAATAGAAGTGATTTACGGCAAATTTACGGCATCAGGACAGGAAGAAGCAGGTGGTGGAGCAGGCCTTTGGTCTTACCAGTGACCCCAGGGGGGCAGTTATTGCACACCACCTCTTCTGTCTCGGGCATCACTGAGCAGCTGAATCCATTATGACAGGGGCATGGCTTGCAACTGCGGGGGTCATGCGGATCATTGTAGAAGCCAATGGGGCAGTCGGCGCACTCGATGTCAGGATTCTCGTCCCCCGAGTAACAGTCTCCTGGCAGGCAGAAGAATGGGGGAATAGAGAAGTGGGCAGGGCCAGATAACACGCTTTCTTCAACATGGGTGAGGAGGCGTGGGGGGCAGAGCACAGAAAGCCAAAGCCTTCCCTTCTGAAGCATTCCCCTGAGGGCCAGGGCACGGGCATTCTCCCGCCCTAGGACCAAATCTGAACATGGCCGAGCCCTGGCTCACTCTCCATACTAAGCAGACACACACTTCCTTGACTGTACATAACTTAACACTGTTCCCTGTCCTCCATGACCTGACACCATTTGTTGGCACATTCATTTAGACCTGGGCCTGCCTTTGATCTCCCCACACAATTCCTGCAACTCGACACCAGCTCCTTTGCCCAGCACTGAACCGTGACAACCATTTCCTGTAACCTAGCACCTTTCGCACAACCTCTCGGCGTTTCCATAAAGAAAGGGATTGAGTGTAATAAGGCACCATGTCCATCTTCCCCGACTCCAGCCCTACCCTCCTTAATACTTTCCCATCTCTGAAATGAATTCAAGCACAGTCTCTCTTTCACGGCTATCTCTCCCACAGGAGACCCCAGCCACCTGGCCCAGGTGTTATTTCACTCACCTGTGTCTGGGTCACAGGTCCCTCCCCCTTGGCAGTTACACGGAATACAGGTGCCAAAAGGCCCCAGTCTCGCGGAATCTCTTTTGTAGCCGGGAGCACAATCCTGGCAGAACTGCCCCTTGTATCCAGCTGGACACACGCATTGTTCAACCCAGGGTGCTGGGGCTCCAGAGACGGGGCGGGCTGAAATCAGGGTCACATTGTCAATGTACCCAGTACCTGCAACAGAAAGAACAGGTTAGAAGTAGTAAGTGACAATGTCTGAAGATCTGAAGTCAGACCTCTCTTGGGATTTTATTTTTTTTTTCTTTCTTTTTTCTTTTCTTCTTTTCTTTTTTCTTTTTTTGGGGAGTGGGGTATTTTTTCTAACTCCTTAGACAGACAGGTGGTGTTCATACATCCTGCCACGTAGAGAGGGAGGGTCATCTAGCATAGTGACTGAGCACATAAACTCTGGAGTCGGAAAACTCAGCTGCAATCCTGCCCCTACCCTCATGAGCTGGGTGAATCGGACAAGTCACACAACCTCTCCAGGGCTGTGTTTCCTCAACTTTAGAAGAGAAGTAGCAGTGGTATGTACCTCTCAAGTTTGTTGTAAAAATTAAATGAGACAGTGCATGTATTATAATGTGCCTGGCATGTAGTAAAGGGTCCATCAATTGTTAGTAAACACTTTTCCTATTTCCTGTGTTTGCTGCTGCACCAATGGCATGGAAACGGTGCATGCCAACCGTGCTTCCTTTTTATGTGAGTACTGAAAAGTTTAAGGAAATCTCATTAAATAATTCCATCTGGGATTAGGAGAAGCCAATATGTAAAGTTCAATCAAGGGAATTAACAGAATGCATGGGGAAGTCCAAACACGGTAGCATCGAGTATAATCCCAAACAGAAAAGCTACTCAAGGAACAAACAGGACTACTTTTGTAGGTGTCATTTCCTAGCTAAATTGATCTTCCTCCAATAATCAGCCTTTATCTAAATTCAGAGGCTCTTTCAGCAAGATAGCATCATTGGTGCAATTCTTTAATGGTGCTGAGCTCTTTTTAGAGAACTATTCTTTTTTAAAAAACTTCAAAAAAGGAAAAATGTATACTCAATCAAAAATTCTAAGTCAAAACCATCAAGTAGTTTATCTACTTGTTTGGAGACTGTCCCCACCTCGGAGAGCTGAAACAAATTAAACTAAAATCTAAGAGAGAAATTCATTTCTCTTAGTCACTTACTATATTCTCCATACGTTGCTCGGATCCGGAGGGCTGTGAGGTTCCGCAGTAACCTTCGATATTCAAAATAACTCAATTGGGGGCTCCAATTACTGCTTGGTTGTTCATTTAGCCTGCATAATTTACAGTCAGAAACTTTAAAAATTGGACTCATATTCCTATCTGTCACAAATTATGCCCAAGAATGGGAACAGCCAAGCCCCTTCACAAATCTGCTTAGGGTCACATGACTGGTAGCCACCTCCTTGGAGGCATGAACTTGGAGCTTCCTCACTCCATGGGAAGGGCAAACTTCATTGGAGGTGACGAAGGGCAACCCGTATGGGAAGTCCAACCCCAGGCGCCGTGTCACTGGAAGCAGTGTTGGTCCCAAGTTCTCAGTCATCACTTTCTATTTTTGCTCACCCCAAACCTAGCATTAGAAACACCTCTGAGCGCCAGAAGCCCTAATTCTCTAGGGCTACCATTCATTTTTAGTTTGCTTTTTATTTATTTATTTTCGAGTCAGAGTCTTACTCTGTCACCCAGGCTGGCGTGCAGGGGCACGCTCACGGCTGCCACAGCATATACCTGCTGGGCTCAGGAGATCTTCCTCCTCAGTCTTTCAAGTAGCTGTATCTACAGGTGTGTGCCACCACGCCCAACTAATTTTTTGTTTTATTGTAGAGAGGAGGTCTCGCCAAGTTGACCAGGCTGGTCTTGAATCCCTGGGCTCAGACAATCCTCTCACCTCGGCCTCCCAAAGTGCTGGGATTATAAGCATGAGCCACCACACCCAGCTGTTTTGCTTTTTAAACCACTTATGTGTTATCTGAACACATTTTTTCTTTTTTCAAAAATCAACCTCCACATTTTTCCTTGTCCACATTTAATACTTCTTAATTTGGCATCATGGTGCTACATTGAATCGTATCAATAGACCCTGTGCTATTCTTTACAATTTTGTTTTGTTTTTTACTGAAATGTCCTTTCCAGAAACAGCCTTATCCTTTTCATTTCATTCCCTGATTTGTTAAAATTGAGTGCACTTGGTTTGGGCTAGAAGCTGTGACAAGCTGGAGGACACATAGACAACCAGGAAGAGGTGCTCAGGGTCAGACCAGGGAAGTTGGGTGGGTGGAGAAATAGTTAAATATAATGTAGCAAGTGCTATTGCAAATGCATGTGCAGAATTCCACAGAAACACACAAGGCTACTGTAACTTCACCTGGGATTCTAAGAAGGTTAATACAGAGGAAGAACATGAATCTCAAAGAGTAGGTTCATCAAGTCAAGAAGGTGGGAATGGGCATCAGGGCAGGAGAGCTCATGGTGTGCATTATTATAAGTAAGGGGAGGGCACACCTCATCAACAAGAGTACCTACATACTGAGCGTTTATATAACTAACCCTGAATTGTACCCCACATCTTTAAAATAAAAAAATTTTTAAAAAAAGAATAAGTACACTCGGTTATTTAATATACACCTTGTGTGTGTGCTGTGGGTTTTCTTTTCCCTATGTCCATGACCTCTGCCCTGGGTTAGGCACCCCCACAACTCTCACCTGAGTTGCTGTGAATATGTTCTGATGGTCCAGTTAAGGACCCTGCCCAAAATATCTTGCACATGGTCCCTGCATCTGCACCCAGCCTTCACACCTGACCATGACACTTCTCAAGAATCTCTCCATGGCGCTCCACCATCTTTTCACCATTGACGAGATCTAAACTTCTTGACATAACATACAAGGTCCACCATGATGGGTCTTTTTCCAACTTTTGCAAACTTATCTGCCCAAGTCCCCTATACATGCTGTGTGCCAGCCATAAATATTGCTTGCCGGGTCCCCCCATACAAGGGAGGGGTCCCAAAAAAATCAGAGTTGTTTTTTGAAGGGCAGGTCCCTTGTAATATAGGCGTCCCACGATGGGTAAGTGTTCTAGGAACCCATCGACATCAATGTACCAGCTAGCATTGTTGTGAGAGGCTGTGTTCAGCTTCAGTAAATTCTGAAGGGGAGACTCTTTCAATGTGTTTGCCCATTTCATGATGGGTGATTTACGAGTGCACCTGCCCACACCACACTGAGTGTTCAGCAGTTTTTGACCAAAAATAGCATGATCCTTGTACCCCACCCCCTCTGTTCACCCAATCTCACCCTGAGAGACTTATTTTTGTTTCCTTGGATGAAAAAAGTCCTCAAAGGGAAACGTTTTGCCGGTGTGGAAGAAGTGAAACAAACAAACAAAAAACAGCAGAAGCACCAAAAGGCATCAAAAGTGCCAAGTTCAAAAACTGTTTTGAGCTGTGGAAAAAGCGTCTCCATAGGTATATTACATCAAACAGAATACTTTGAAGGGGACTGAAATTTAAACACGTAAGAATAAATACACAATTTTTTATAAATAAATTCCGGGGGGGGGTTGGTTCTTCCGCATATCATTACATGTCCAGGTCGTCCTTCTCTGACTTTTCTCCCTGGAAAAGCCCTGGGGCCCTTTCACATCGCCTCCCCTGTGAGGCTTTTCCTGACTCCTCCAGGCAGAATCAGGTGCCTTCCAAGACCCCATGAACATGCACCACCATGAAAGCAAAGATCCTACTGCATCATGTTTACTTTTTGACATGTTATGTATTCTACCAGACACAGGCTCTTGGGGGAGCAAAGACCATGGTCCATCTTTATTTCCCAGCCTCCAATGCAGAACCGAGCACTCAGTAGGCACAGCCCACTTCCTGACCTCTCTGCACCCACCACTCAGAATCCCCATTCTACAGGGAGCCATGCGATCCCTGCACACACACACACACCCCCACGGCCATCCGTGACTTCACTCCCACCTGTCTCTCTGACCTCACCTCTCCCTGCACTCCACTCCCGTCCTTCATGCTCCACTCATGCTCAACCACTTGGAATTTTCTAAATGCACAAAACCCCCTCAAGCATTATATTTCCTCTGCCTTATTAACTTTCACCCTCCCTAGAGAGCTGCTCTTTGCATCTGTCATGTCTTTCTGGGAAGCTTCCTTGCTCACCCCAGTGTGGATCAGTCATGATGCCAGTGTATGCCCAAGACACCTGTGTCCATCTTGTCCAGTTGACAAACTGCACTGTAAAGATCGACTTCTTTTTCTCTTCCATCAGCCTGTCAGCTGCTTGAGGGAAGTGATTGTATCCTGTCTCAACACATAGCCACGACTGGTAGGTAAAAGGGACTCAGAAAAGCATCTTGAATGAATGAACAAAGGGGTTGAGTGTCAATCCCATTTTTCTCTCTCTGACCAACTTGTGGTCTCTCTTTTTACCTGAATGTGTATGTCTTGGTGATCCCACAGGGGAGTGTCTTGCCAAGTGGCATCAAAGGAGCTGTGATCCGAAGGCCAGCACCTTCCAGGATCACATCGTGGGCAGATGGGTGCCTGCCTCCTCTGTCCACACGGTAGTCAAAAGATAGGCTTTGCCCATAGCTCACCTGTTGATTCCCAAGAAATTTGGCTGTGAAACAGAGTTTTAAAAGACTGAGATCAGTTTTGAAACTGGAGAGACAAGCACATGCACAAGTTTTATTAATGTTGGCAATTTCTGTCAGAGTCCTATGTCACCCTGCCCCAATGAGAATTAGAAAATGCCAGGTGTGCCATGCTACTTTTTTTTTTTTTTTTTTTTAGAGTCTCACTCTGTTGCCCAGACTCAAGTGCAGTGGCACAATCTCAGCTCTGAGGCAATTCTTCCACCTCAGCCTCCTGAGTTGCTGGGACTATAGGCACATGTCACTATGCCAGCCTAGTTTTTTAATTTTTTGTGGAGACAAGGTCTCACTATGTTGCCTAGGCAGGTCTCAAACTCCTGGGCTCAAGCAGTCTTCCTAGCTTGGCCTTCCAAAGTGCTGGAATTGCAGGCATGAGCCACTCCACCCAGCCCCATGTCACTTTTGACTATAATGGAGGGTTAGTTACTGAAATGCTAAAAGAGCCTCATCATAGGACAATTCCATCTATTAGATGATTCACACCACGGCCCTTAGGACTGTTAGGTAAAGAACCTAGGTCTGTCAGCAATAGTGCCACTTGTGGGTCGGGTTCAGTAGCTCGGCCTGCACTTTGGAAGACCGAGGCAGGTGAATTACCTGAGCCTGTGGGTTCAAGACCAGCCTGGGCAACTTGGCGAGACCTTGTCTCTACAAATAAAAAAAAAATTAACTGGGCATGGTAGCATGCACCTGTCGTTCTGGCTACTTGGAAGGCTAAGGTGGAAGGATTGCCAGAGCCCAGCAGGTCGACACTGGGGTGGCCATAAGTGTGCCACTGAACTCCAGTCTGGGCAACAGAGTGAGACTTCAACTAAAAAAAAAAAAAAAATTGCCACTTGTTATATAATGCCATATAGTTTACAGAATGTTTTCACAGACAGAATCACACTAGATGACAATAATTCTTGGAGCTAGGCATTAGTATTCCCATTTAATAGTGGAGAAAACTGAAGTTCAGAGATGTTAAGAGAACAACCTGCCCAGGAATGACGTATTAGCTAGGTTTATGAACTGGTGTCAGAATTCTCACCAGAGCTTTTCTACCCAGACACAAACCACTGGCTAATAAATATATATATATATTTAGTGAACAAATGTTTGAAACTTTAAGAAATGCTCTGTTTTTGCTATTCCATTTGCTTCTCAAGAGACCCATATATTTGTCCACAGTCCTTGATTTCTTGCCTTGGTGGAAAACCTAGAAACTTACCATTTGATTAAAGTAGGCACCTCAGCCAGGGTCTGGCCTCCGGGACGCCCCCCCCCCCCCCGCTCTGTTGGGCCATATCTTATGACTATCAAATTGGGCTTAAGCCCTACTGTCTTTTGAAGAGGCTGCTGCCCTGAGCACTGAGGCACTGAGTGATATGGTTTTCACATTTTCTAGCTCTCTATTTCCATCCTTTCTATCAAGTTGGTTTCTATAAGAAAAATTACCCCTCACATACCAGGAGCCACAAAATAGACAGGGTCCGATCGTCGGGCCGAGCTAAACACATCTCGATGGCGCTGTGACCACTGGAGCTTTGCAGGAGACCCATTTCTTTGGACAGCCTTCCAGCCATCAACATCTGGAAATAAATACAAATAAAGCCAGTCTGCATTTGAGACAAACCCTCACCATCTATTGGGTTAAACTAGGCAAAAAAGTCCTAGTGGTGAGTAGCACACGGGGTTTTCTAAGTTTTTCCACATTCATAGATGGTCCTCAGAATCCCCGTGCGCCCCTCTGCCTGGGTCTCTGCCTCACCCACTCTCACCCACAGCTGCTCTGACTTCTCAGCATTGAGTCTGACTCTTGTGATGAGAGAGCAGGTTTTCATCTGTCTGGAATCTGCACTTTTTTTTCAAGTTGAAGTCTCATTCTGTCGCCCAGACTGGAGTGCAGTGATACGATCACAGCTCACTGCAGCCTCAGCCTCCTGAGCTCAGGCAGTTCATCCGCCTCAGCCTCCTGAGAGGCAGAGACTACAGGTGCACCACCACATCCAACTAGTTATTTTTTTATTTTTTGTAGAGACGAGGTCGCACTTTGTGGTGGAGGCTGGTCTCAAACTCCTGGACTCAAGCAATCCTCTCACCTTGATCTCCCAAAGTGCTGGGATTACAGGCATGAGCCATTGAGCCTAACCCTGTAATCTGCATTTTCCTTGTATTTATATAAACAGAGTCTGGCCTTAATGAGGTGAGCAGGCATGGTCTATTCAAAGAGAAACTCAGATTTAAAGCTGAACTAATATCAATGTTCAATTTTTTATAGTGCTCTGTAGCCTGGTAACTAATTTCACATAAATTAACTCATTTAATGTATGTGAAAGCAGTATTATTAGTGTGCATAAATTCCAGGGAGAGTCCCATAATCTCCCCAATCCAAATGAATCATTTTCTTGTGTTTTTGAAATAGATGGGGATGAGAAATGCAGAGAGATACAAATCAGTCTCTTTCTATTGTTTTAAGTCATTCACATGCTAGTATGAGTGAACTGTTTAGCTATAGCTTTTTCAGGAAATTAGAGTATGCTTTATTGCCCTGACAAAATAATGTGCATTAAACACTATGAGAGAATTGCTAAAGATGACTTGATAATCCATCCTGTGAATGAGGAGGGGGCTGTCTCTAAGCACAATGTCCTGTACCACATTTAAAACAAAAACCTAAGCGCGGTGGCTCACGCCTGCAATCCCAGCACTTTGGGAGGCTAAGGTGGGAGGATCTCTTGAGCCCAAGAGTTCAAGACTAGCCTAGGCAACATAGCAAGACCCCGTCTCTACTAAAAACACAACAACAACAACAACAAAAATTAGCCAAGGATGGTGGCACATGCCTATAAATCCCAGCTACTCAAGAGGCTGAAGTGGGAAGATCACTTCAGCACAGGAGTTCGAGGCTGTAGTGAGCTATGATCACGCCACTGCACTCTGACCTGAGCAATATAGTAAGACCTTGTCTCTACAAAAACAAACAAACAAACAAACAAAATCCTGAACAGCGGAAGACTTTTACCTTGCTGGAAAGAGGAGGTGATCTTATGGACGCTGTAGTCTGCAGAGCTGTGGCAACTGGCTGAATGCCCATAGCAGAAACACTGGGTACAGCCCTCAGGGTTTCCCCCATCCAGATGATAGTAACCTGGTCGACACCTGTAGTGGTATGTTAGAAATCAGGGTGGTATTACAGGTTATTTCATAGTCCACATAGGGAGGATGGTGACCGATTCAGCCTCTTTCTGCCTTGTCTCCCACACGACCCTGTTCATTCCCAGAGGAAAGAAATACCACGTCTCACATAGCACCTGTACTCCTGGACGATCACAGCCCTCAACTGAGCGAGCGAGAGGAACATTCGCTCTCTCCCCCTCTGACAGAACACAGTCAAGATCTTCTTGGTGGTCTGGAAACCTAGTGACTAGCCCATCCTCAGTGAGCCACTGGAGTAGAGGTCAGATGGGCAGGACAGGGAGGGGTAGCCCACGGATATGCAGAGATGCCCTGTCCTGGAGCATCTATTTGATGGGGACGAAGGAGTGGGAGGTGGGGCCTGGGAAAGGCAAGGCTCATGTCCCCACACCACACAGCTGTACTGACCCCCACCCCCCACAGGACCATCCCTACCCCTGGTACCCGGGCTCTGGCCCACACAGGAAAAGGGCAGGTGAGGATTAAGAGAAAGGATGGCTGGACGCATCCTTCAAAAGCCAATGTGGGCTTGCGTCCCACCTCTGCTCCCAGCTCAAGCCTTCCAGTGGCTTCTAGAAGGACCATGTCTGCCAGGCAAATCTCAGGTGCTGGGGTCACAGAGAAGAGGGCTGGGGAAGCCGGGTGGGGGAGACTTGTTTTTCCTCTGTCCAAGTTAACGACATCCTTCCACATGAATTAATGATCATTCTCATGGTCATTTATTGAATACTTATGTTGTGCTCGGTGCCCTAGGTGCCTTATGTATGCTCTCTCACTTAATCCTCCCCTCAACCCTGTGAGATAGGAATTGTTCATCCTAATTTTATTAGACAAGGAGATCAAGGCCAGAGAAATTAAGAAACTTGTCTAAGGACAGATTGCGGGTCAGTGGCTGAGACAAGATTCAAACTCATGTTCATCTGCCTCCAAACCACGTGGTCTAAGCCACCACACCACATGCTGTGGGCACCTTCTTTGTACAACAGCTCAGAAAAGCCGGTTAGCTGTGAACAGCAGATGCTTCAGAGAACAGTTGTAAATAAACAAGCTTTGTTTTTTTCTAAGAGCAAGAATATTTAAAATATATATTATAGTTTCTATGGAGAGGAAACCTGCAGATTTAAAGATTTTTTTTTAAAAAAGGAAGGAAAGAGGGGAGGGGAGGGGACGAAAGGTAAAAGCAGGGGAGGAAGGGGACCAGGCTAAACTAAATGATGGTGTTTAGAAATGCACGAGGGTCATACATTATGAAGAAAGGCGAGAAAATGATTACCGTAAGAGTCAGAATAGTGGTCATTCCTAGGGAGGAGGATGGGTGTTGTCTTTGGGATGATACATTTTTAGTAGAGGTCTGTTTCTTATCCTTGGTGGTTATAACATTTCTTTTATGCGACTTTCTATTTCTGTATTATATTTTGAAATTAAAAAGGCTTTCAAGCCAGGTGCAGTGGCTCATGCCTATAATCCCAGCACTTTGGAAGGCCAAGGCAGGAGGATCACGTGAGCCCAGGAGTTCAAGACCAACCTAGGCAACATAGCAAGACCTCTTCTCTATTAAAATTTTTTTAAAATTAAAAATAAAATAAAAAGGCTTTCAGCAAGTGACTTTTCTCTTAACACTTCAGCTCTTTTTCCCTGTTCTCACCTCTACAGCAAGGAACCCCTGAAAACACAGCTAGGAATGTGTTTGGCATTTCCTCTGCCCAGGTACAAGTGATTGGCAGGGTGCCAAAGGTCTGCTCTCTTGCTTTTAAGGAAATGAGGAAGAAGTCTTTGCCTCTGGGGCCAACCTCACGCCTTGTGTTCACAACCGTCTCGGGCGGAAAGAGTTTTAAGTCTGAGCAGTTGAACTCAAGGGCAGCCCTGCACAGGCCGCTGAGGGTAGACGGCTCCCCACGGTTTTTTCTGCCCAGCATGGCTCGACCCAGAAGGCTCTTACCTCGTCCCCCAATTCATGTGTGTGCATGTAACCACCATCCCCTGCCTGCGGCGGTGCCTTTTCCATACACGATGGTTATATATGGCCATGTGCTGTGATATGTCCTCTTACAAGGATTTTCCCAACATGTTTAATTAGGCCAGGACTTTCCTGGGCCCAGCCTGAGTCATATGATCTCATTATTGCATACCACCTTCCGCCGAGCACCTGGACTGTGGAGCCAGCTGGCGAGGAATGTCTCTGGGGCCCTATGCTTCTACCTGAATACAGCAAAGAGAAGAGGCCCAGAGCAGAATGTGGAGTCCAGTGAGATGGGGGGGCTCAGTTGTACTTTTTTTAAGTCTTGTTTTTACTTTTTATTTGAATCAGGGTCTCACTCTGTCGCCTAGACTGGAGTGCAGTGACATGCTCACAGCTCATCACAGCCCCAACACCTAGGCTCAAGCAATTCTCTAGCCTTAGCCTCCAGAGTAGCTGGGACTACAGGCGTGCACCACCACAGCTGCCTAATTACTAATTTTTTGTAGAGGTCTCACTGTGCTGCCCAAACTGGTCTCGAGCTCCTGGGCTCAAGCAATCCTCCTGCCTCGGTCTCCCAAAGTGGCCTCCCCAAGTGTTAGGATTTCAGGTGTGAGCCATAAAACCTGGCCAAAGTCCAGTTTTTAAAGACAGAGAGCAGGAAAAAGATCATTGACATTTGTTAAGTATCCCTTTTCCATAATTGCACTCAGAGGACTCATTTTCATACTAGTCACCAAGGGACTCTCTCTGCTGTCTACAGGGTCAGGGTCCATACA
The DNA here is from genome assembly GCA_963574415.1 of Tarsius wallacei. Classification (NCBI taxonomy): domain Eukaryota; kingdom Metazoa; phylum Chordata; class Mammalia; order Primates; family Tarsiidae; genus Tarsius; species Tarsius wallacei. The sequence continues at coordinate 437 of CAUYQG010034936.1, read as the reverse complement.
GACCTATCACAGCGTTCTCCAGTGACAGCTGGCTTGCAGACACAGCGTCCTGTGTCACAGGGCCCCGCAATGCCAGCTGAGTCACAGTCACATTTGGAGTCTCTGAAAAACAACAAAAAGAAAATTAGAGGCATATTTCTAAATGCTTCACAACTATGAGCATAAAAAACAACTGCTTATGAGCAAACGACATGAAGCTGGGCATGTCCTTCTCCTTGGGGGCTTCTCCTAGTGACCACTGTCTGTGCGGATCTCTCTCACTCCCTTGGGGACTCACTTGTCTATGCCAGGGTTGCTCAGAGTGTGCCCTGTGTGTGGCAGCCAGGCCACGAATTGTCTGCTACCCACCCTCAAAGGGTGGGTTTACAGCAAATGTAAACCGAGTTTATCACATAGTGGTTTAGTTTACTTTGGCTGACTGTTTGATTCAGTAGATA
>CAUYQG010034932.1:0-18513 GCA_963574415.1 Tarsius wallacei | reverse complement strand
TAGATTGTCTATTTAACATAATTCTATTTTCATAATGGGGATACACAGTGCAGTAAATTTTTCTCTCAGCACCATTTTATTGGCATCCAAAAGTTTTGGTAAGTTGTGTTTATTTTATTTGTTTCATTTTTTTTTTTTTTTTTGAGTTGGAGTCTCACTCTGTTGCCCAGACTGGAGTGCAGTGGCCGCTCCCGGCCACCGCAGCCTCGACCTGCTGGGTTCCGACGATCCTTCCGCCTCAGCCTTCCAAGTAGCCAGAACTACAGGCGCGCGCTACCACGCCCGGCTGATTTTTTGATTTATTGTAGAAATGAGGTCTTGCTTGCCCAGGAGGGTCTCGAACCCACGGGCTCAGGCAATCCACTCACCTCAGCCTCCCAAAGGCGCGGGATTACAGGCTGAGCCACCGAGCCCGGCTGTTTCATTTTTAAAAATTTGTCTTCATGTCATTGTTAACTCTAAAATCGTTCAGGAGTAAGTTGTTTAATTTTTGTATATTTGTGTGTTTTTAAAAATTCTACCTTGTGTTAATTTTTAGTTTTATTCTGCTGTGGTCAGAAAAGATGCTGTGTCATTTTTTTGATAATTTATTCATATTTTGACTTAATACTATGTGGTCATTCATAAATGTGTGAATGAGAAGAATGTATATTATGTAGGTGTCTTTTAGATCCAATTAGTTACATGTTAAATTTAAGTCAAGGACTTTTTTGTTAGCTCTCTACCTGTATGAGTTGTCTAATTTTATTGGTAGGGTGTTGAAATCTTCCACTATTGTGGTATAACTGTGTATGTAGGCTAACAATTGTTTGAAAATCTGGGTGCTCCTATGTTAGGTGCATATCTATTTAAGAGACATGCTTCTTGTTGGTGAATTGAACCCATTATCTTTATGTAGCACTCTTTATTGCTATTTTGCTTACTTTTAATTCTGTATTATCTGATATAAAAATAGTGAACCCTGCTCTTTTTTTCATTTTGTTTTTGTGGTAGATCTTTCACTTTCCCTTTACTTTGAGGCTATAGGTGCCATGAGAGGTAAGATGAGTATCCTGGAGACAAAATAAAATGAATTAAAAAAAAATTCAATTTACTACTCTATGTCTTTTAAGCGGGGCATTAAGGTCATTGACATTCAGGGTTATTATAAATATACGAGGATTTGTTTTTGTCGTAATGTTGTTGAGGATTTGCTTACTCATCTCATTTTTATGGACAATGTATATGTTCTATAAAGTGTGAGCTTGCTTGCGTTTTTGTGTTAGGTATTGTGTTTTTTGTTTCCATGTTTAGCACTTTAAGCATCACCTGTAGGGCCAGTTAAAATCATTCTACCAAAGAGATATCTGCACACTCATGTTGCAGCTCTATATTCAATAGAAAAACATGGAACCAACAATGCTGCCCATTGAAATTGGTCTGGATAAATAAAATGTGGTAGATATACTCAATGGAATATTATTCAGTCATAAAGAAGGACAAACATATGGGCTTCACAGCAACTTGGATGGATTTAGATTCTATTATACTCCATGATCTATCACAGAAACAAGGAACAGAGAATGACATGTTCTCACTCATACATGAACCCTAAACATTTACCATAACAATATAAGAAAGGATTTTGTAGTAGTGGGATACTACCAGGGTGGTTGGGGGGGGTGGGACACAACATCAATAAGGATACCTGATCTCAAACCAGGCAAAGCAGGGACCAATGGGAGGCCCAAACTTTGTATGATGACCACTTGTAAATGCAACCCTGAATTGTTCCCCACATTTTAAAATAAAAAAATTGAAATAAAAAATACATAAATAAAAAAGAATATTAAAAAAGAGTCCCCAATCTCTTCTGATTTGTAAAATACCTGCTTAAAGTTCTGCTACTATTCTTATGTGTTTTCTTTTGTAGAGGTTCTGTCCCTTCTCCCTAGCTGCCTTCGAGATTTTTTCTTTCATACTGACGTTGGAAAATCTGATAACTGTATGCTTTTGGGACAGTCATGTCATATAGTCTCTCACAGGAGTTCCATGGATTTGTTGTGTTTTCTTGTTGATGTCTATAGAAAGATAGACGATTTCCTGGATTTTGTCTGCAATTGCTTTCTTGACAGCACTCTCATATCCTCCTTCTCTCTCAGGAATGCTGATAAGATGTAGATTTAATCTATTTATATAATCCCATACCTCTTGAAGGTTTTATTCATTTTTTAAAAATTATTTCTTTTTTTATTTTAACTGACTAGGTTGAATCTAGGGAATGGTTTCAAGCTCTGAAATTCTTTCCTCTGCTTCATCAATTCTGTTGTTACAGTTTGTGACTGTGTTTTAAAATTTCTGTAGTGATTTCTTCAGTTATAGAAATCCAGTGTTTTTTTATTTTTGTTTTTGTTTTCTTATGATGCCCATGTCAGATTTCAATTTTTAGACTATTTTCATGGCCTTTCTTATTTGGGAATCTACTTTCTCTTGGATAATGATAAACTTCTTTGCCAACCATATTCTGAATATGACGCCTGTCATTATAGACAATTTGTTCTCTGTATATCTCATTGTTAATGAGCTGCTGTGATCCTATAGGTGTGGCAAAACATACTTTTTTCTGTATGTTGCTGAAGTTCTTGCATTTATTTCATTTCATCTGAGAGTATTAATGTTTCATCCTCCTATCTCCTTCTTTTACTATTTTAGTATTGTTAGGATGGAGTTTTATAATTGCTTTTCTACTTTTTTTCACTATGGGTGTGGCTGTGGCACATGTTGTGTGTAGTCTACCGTCTTCATCCCAGAGTACTTTCAGAGGGACAGTGCTTTGTATGGGTTCCCTGATTGCATTAGAGTTATCCTGTGACTGCCTTCAAGTTATAGCAGTGCTTTTGTGTTACATAGTGTATTTCAACCTATGAATAAGTAGCTAGTGCTTAAAAGTGAGTTCCAGTAGGAGTGGTTGTACCATAATTGAACTTTCTGAGGACCACCAGGCCTCAGTAACAGTGATCAAGCTGGTGTGATGTCCTCTTTCTTCATCTGGGACATACAGAAAGTGGTCTCCCTCTGGGGAGAAGTAGTTTAAATGAAGACAGTACAGAGCACCCCAAAAGCTTGCTGTACCATTTATTCATGCTGTGGTAACTGCCTTGTGGGAGGGAAATGCAAACACCATAGGGGGCCTGTTTAGTGACTCTGGCATCCGGCTTGCCTGAGGAGTGTTGTATTTCAACCACCATGTTCAGATGAGTGGGAGATCCTACTTGTTCTACAGGCCTGGAGCAGGTGACCCATGTCTGGGGCAAAGTAACCTGGATTGAAGAGTGTGTGGGATACCCTGAACACTCACTGCTTGTTCTTATTTTGGTTGCATAGTATCTATTGGAGGGAGTACACTCTAGTGCTGTGGAAAACCTGCTAAATGACTCTAGTGTCTGGCTTCCCTAAGAAACAGCAGGGCTCTGCTACAGCATTTAAAGAAAGTTGAGAGGGACGTCGTGCTCCATTGGTCAGTGGCCAGTGGTCTACACCTGGTGAAGGAAACAACTGAGATGGGGGAGAACAGTAGGTGTCCTACTCCTTCTACTCTATTTATTTCAGCTGTGGATTCTATGTTGAAGATACATACTATTGCTTTGTGGAGCTATTCTTTCCCTGGCCTGAGGGCAACAGGAAAGAGCCTGCAGCACAAAGCATGTGCCCCTCACAGAAGAACACTGAGCTCCCTTCTTGGCAGCTAGTGGCAGTTGGTACTGAGATGCACAGGGGTCAGTGGCCTGGAAGGTTTCATCTAGGTTTGGGCAATGCCGCAGCACAGTCACCACTTGAGATGCTATGCTGGTTGGAGGGCCCAAGGAGTCAGAGTAGCTTTCCCTTTACTCAGATTACAAAGATCTCATCTATTCACTCACTTCTTCACCACAATTAGAAACTCCCGTAACTCTGCTTAACTCTCATTACATATAATCTAAAGAACTTACAGCCATAAATGCATAATTAATTTTATTATATCTATAAATTTCTTTAGCCAAAAATTCTAAGAAGTCAGTCCTGACAACTGTGGAAATCTGATCTGTTGTTTGGCAATTTCCACCCTAAGAATTAGACTTTGGAAGTCACTTCCTTTCACATAGGCCAATAAGCATATAGAGATTCTAAACACAGAATATTGCACATACTAATTAGGGCTTTCAAATATTTTCTAATGTAACTGTCTTAACTCTTGGTGAAAATGACCACAGTTTCCTTTAATTCAATTATCACCAGATATTGTTAGTAGTGTTAATAATAAGGCATAAGAAAGCACACTGATTTATCGGAAGTGTCACTACATAGAAGAAGAGGTAAGTTCAAGTATAAGGGAAACAAAATTCAAATGTTTTTTTGAAATTATTTACAGGCAGACAATATCAAAATCAATCAGAATAAGTGCATTTGGATAAAGAAAAGGCATAAATAATGATGATTTAAATAATAAAATTTGGGATTAAGATTGGAATTATGACATTATAAATCATTAATATAATTATATGTTAAATAAGTCAATAAGTATTACCATATGTAGGAGCCCAAATGAGTGGAAAGGAATATAACATTATGCTTAATTATCAATCCAGAATTCAAAGTTACATATAATTAGCCTCATTCTTTGGTTTTGGAATTAGTTTTAAATTTCACAGACTTAATTTCTTTAAAAAAAATTTCAAAATCTATTAGTACCAAATTTATATATAAACATGTAATATAAATCAATTTTTAGTTAAGCTTAATGTGTCTGATTTTGTACATTGAAGTCTAAACTTAGAAAGAAGCTGGTTGGGAGCCTCGGTCAGGCAACTCCATGCTCTGGATCCCCACATGAATGCGCAAATGGTGAGCCCGGTGGAAATCAGGAGGGAGTCCCCAGCCACTGAGCTAAGGTTCTAGGTGTGAGCAGAGCTGCCCTTGTTGCTCAAGAGTTTATGCAGGGAGAGAGAGCTTACTGGCTGTGGTAGAACCACCCAGCTCCTATGCCTTTGACACAGGCAGTCTGAGCTTGGAACACAAAAGTGCACAAATCTTCAAGTCATCCTGCTACAACTTGCCCAGACAAAACTGTCAAGGCAATGGAGGAAGTTGTCCTTGTGTCAAATAAAAGCAGCTGTTTTTCCTACTCCTCCCTTAACCCAGCAGCTAATACATCTCCAGCAGGACATAGCCCTCTGGGGCTGGGCTCTTGGAGTTGCATAGCTGGAGCGGCTCAGGGCTGGAATACCAGCCGTAAAGCTCCGTGTGAGTTCCAGCAGTGAACTCCAGCAGTGAATTCCAGCTGGGCAATATCTAGGAAGGGTTTCATGTGGGATTATAGTCCGGCAATGTTTCAGAGGCAAAGTCCATGGCAAGAGTACAGGGCTCCAAGTTTCTCTCATTCACCTGCTTTCCCACATTGGAGAGCTGTTCACAGTCTATGTCAGTGACCTAGCTGAGGAGATTACCTGGTTCCCTCTTTTCTGCCTTTCTTGGGTCCAGTCTCTTCTCTGGTGAGACCCCCTAAGTGTGCTCTTGGTCTCCCTACTAAGAGAGTTCAAATTCTCTTTATTTTGGCTTCTTTCCAGGATAGAAGCAGTCATTACCTGCTTCTAGCTGACCATCTTGCTTCCCTATTCTCCCAATTGCAATTTAATGAAATAGAATGAATCACACGTATTTATTGTTTTGGTATACAATAAATATAGTACAAACACAAAAGGCATGCCATTATAGTGAAACTTTCTCTGTAGGCAATATAAAATTCTGTAGAAACAGTTTATCTGCTTTCTAAACAACAATACAGGCCAGGAGTGACAGAAAAAAAAAAAATCCAAAAGATACAAAGGGTCTGTCATGCTTGCTGCAAAGTTCTTATTGTAATTGTGACTTTTGTGGTTCTTGAAATGTCTTCATGTCCTGCAAATTAAGAAATCAAATTGCCATACAATATCTACAAATTTCAGTCATTAATAAAACCTATATTTAATTGCAGCTTAATCCATTTTATAATTGCTGCTTAAAGAAATATAAGAAAATAACTTTTTTATATTGAGTTATCTAACTAGGCATATGAGGAAAACAACAAAGCATAAAAAAAAAAACTTTGGCTGGAAAATTAGCACACTTGAGTTTTAATTCCAAGAGTAAATTCCACTTGCCACGTGACTTCGTTCAAATCACTTACATGTTATGTCTTTATTTTTTTAATTGCAAAATTTGTTTAAACATATATAACAAATGTTAAAAAATGAAATGATACAGATATATATTTTGGAGTAAAATATTATTTATTAAATTTTATTCTGAACCCATGACAAAAATCTTCATTATGGAAGGTGACAATTTTTCTTCTATTAAATATACTGCAGCTGTAAGACAATTGTATTACCCAACTTCAGAAAAGACTAAAACAAACTAAAAAATTAAGATGTGTTAATATCTGCAAAACCAAATATGACTGCTAGTTTTAATACCTGAAATAATTAATTGGATAATTCCCCCAAAAAAGTTGATAATTTAAAAAAATTTTGAAAGAAAAAGATAAGAAAAAAGTACCCATTAAGAAAATGAGCAATAAGTCCACAAATATTGAGATAAAAATTGAAATATACTTTAAAAATATTTCACTTGTTAAAATGTAAATTTGTGTTTATTAGATGCATATTAAGTTAGGTATTGCTTTTTCTTTCAACTGTCCTCATTTTCCAAATCTTTATATAGTTCAATATTTTAACGAACCTCAGAAAACAAGTAAATAAATGTCTTTCATTACCTTACCATATATAAACAATAATATTGAATAAACTATTCTCAAGCTGATAAAAATTAGAAAATATAGTGGAACAGAAAGCTTTTTGACTGATAATTTAAAAAAATATTTCTACCAAAAATATTTACTCAATATGGATATATTTCAAAAGACACTTAAAATATGTGTTGACATAATAATTCAGAAGTACAAATTCTCTGAGACTAAGATTTTAACACATATATAGGTAACTCAGGGTCTTTTATTTCTGTTCTTCAGAAATATATATATATACACACATACATATATATATATATATAGAGAGAGAGAGAGAGAGATAAAGGAAAAGTCTATTATAAATGACATAAAGAACAAAAGAATTAAGCAATTAAGCAATTGTACATAACTTTCATTTTTTCTTCCCCTCTTAAGAAAAAAACAAGAAAATTGTACTTATTTTAAGATCAGATAGTTCAATTGTATCGAATTGTTTTCTACTTGATGTTATCTTTGTAAGTCACAATCAAGACCCCTTCAACATTCAAAACCTTGACAACAGATCTTATTTTTAATCTTCTAATTTGTCATAATCCTTGTAGAAAAATCTAATGGATGATATAGCAAATTCCATGTCTCAGTTCTTGAACTACTTATTTCCAATGACTATTCCTCCTCAACCCTTTAGATGCTCACCTTATGGGTATATCTTTTTATACCTAGAACTGTTATAGCTGGAAAATCAATCATACATATATTCTGATCCTTAACTCCCACCTTACAATTCACTTATTCATTTAATCAGAAACCTTCATTCATTAAGCTTTATTATAGTGTATTTAATCTAAAAATCCTTTTGATTCAGTATGCTTCTTCATCCAGCTCATATTCCATGGTTCATATTTCAATAAGATTATATTTATTATTCTAAGGGCTTATTTTTTTTCCTTTCCATTATATTAATCTGAATAATAAAGCTATTTGATTTCCGCTTACATAAAGTATCAGAACACATTATTCCTAGTATAAAATGATCATCATAAAATTGAAAAAAATCTCTCATCAATTCAATTTTAGACAAGATAGCTGGTCAATTAATCTTCATTTTATTTCAATTCTTTCAAGGATTCATACACTTAAAAATCTATTTTTATCTTTTCTATCAAACATGTATTAATTGTCTCTAAAACTCAAATACGCATACTTTTACATTTAGATGCAATCTATCATGTTAAAACAAAGTGGCTGTTTCTTCTATATAATCTTTGTATTAGATTGTATATGTTCTTGTCTCTCAGGGAAATTATTTTATAATTTCTCTTGCTTCTGTTCCCTATTTAGCTTCTTTCTTTGAAGTTACTTAGGAGATACAAACCTATTCTACCTTGTATATAATAAACCTAACAGTTGCATGTACTACTCAATTTAATTTAGAAATAGATTGTTTATAAATACTTTAGAGAAACAAACTACACTTCTATAAAGTAGAAAAAGGTTACTTATATGTTAATTCTAAGAGAAAAATAATTATACTTCAATTATCGTGAAATTTACGTAGATTGGTATTTTTAAAAATTTATTATTTTTATCATAGTTAAGTGTATGCAAAGTAAAATTTGTCGTTTACATATTTTTAAGTATATAATTTAGAAGTGTTACTTGCATTCAAAATGTTGTGAAACAATTGCCATTATTTATTTTCAAAGTTTTTTATTATCTCCAATAGAAACATTGTAACAATTAAGCAATAATTTGCTTTCTTCTGCCCCTTAGCCCCTGGAAACTTCTAATTTTTTTTCTGTCTCTATTAATTTAATATTTAAACATTTCATTAAGTTCATCATAAAAGTTGTCCATTAGTGTCTGGCTTATATTATTTTGCATAATATTTTCCAGATCCATTTATGTTACAGCACACATCAAAACTTCATTGTGTCTTATGGCAGAATAATATTCCACTAAGGTACCTAGCATCTTTTTTCATCCATCCACCTTTTAATGGACATTTTCACCTTTTTCCTCTGTGAATAATGCCACAATGAACAGTGGCATACAATTAACTGTTTGAATTCATATTTTCAATCATTTGGGGAATATAATAGGAAGTAGAATTGAATATATACCACATTGAGTATATGTCAAATAATTAAGCAAATACCAAATAGAGTCTATACAAAGAGTAGAATATAATAGTACTTTTATTTTTATCTTTCTGACATATGATTAAACTATTTGCAACAGTGACTGTACTAGCTTGCATTCTGACCAGCAATGTGCAATTATATTCATTTATCCAAATTTCTTCCAACACTTGTTACCCTCTCTCTTTTATTGTGGCCATCTTAATAGTTGCGAAGTTATAGCTTATGGTTTTCATTTTATTTTACTAAAGACTAATAATGTTGAGCATATTTGATGTGCTTATTTGTGTATTTTATTTTCATAAAGATGTATTCAAGCCCTTTGATCATTTTTTACTTAGGCCATATGTTATTTTGTTGTTGAGTGGGGTTTTTTTTAAATATATCCTGAATATTAAGTTTTTATAGGATACATGACTTAGAGATGTTTCATTCCATTCTTTAAGCTGTCTTTTCACTTTCTGGATATTATCTCTTGATACACAAACTTTTAATTTGACTATTTTAACTATAACTTTTCTGTTTTTGTTGTTGCTCATGTTTGGTGTCATATCTAAAAATGCATTGCAAAATATAAATCCCAAAACATTTACTTCTGTGTTTTCTTCTAAAAGTTTTATAATGTTGGCTTTTATATTTATGCTTTTGATTTATTTTTGAGTTAATGTTTTATAAGATATAAATTAGAGGGTCAAACTTTATTTTTTTGAATATGGAATTCTAATAATGCTAATACACTTTACTGATAAAATCACTCTCTCGGCTATGGATTTGTCACATTTATCAGAAATCAATTGTCCATAAATACATATATATATATATGTATTTATGGACAATTGTTATATATTTCTGGACTCTCTGGACTCTCAATTCTATTAAATTGCTGTATGTAACTATTCTTATACCAGTATCAAATGATTTTTATTACTGACACTTTGCAATACGTTTTGAAATCAGGGAGTTTTAGTTCTATTGTTTTTCTTTTCCCAACGTTGTTTTTACTAATGGGTCCACTTGTGTTTCACAAATTTTGATAATTACTTTTTTTCCATTTCTGCAAGAAAGACTGCTGAAATTTTGATATGGATTGAATTGAATCCATAGATCACTTTGATTGGTATTGAAATCTTAGAATATGAAGTTCCTAAACCATAAACATGGGCTGCCTTTCCATTTTACTATAGTTTTTTTTTTTCCTAATAATGATTTGTAGTTTTCAGTGAACAAATTTTTAACCTCCTTGGTTAAGTTTCTGTTAATTATTTTAACTTTTTCGTTGATATTGTAAATTGAATTTATTTCTTAAATTTATTTTCAGATTTCCCACTGCAGATGTATAAAATTGCATTTAATTTTTGTTTGCTGCTCTTGTACCCTGCAATTCACTAGATTTATTTCTTAGTAGCTTTTTTAATGGATTTTGAAGGTTTTTCTATGTCATATGTAAAGAGATATAATTTTATTTATTTATTTCCAATTGGAGTGCCTTTTATTTAGTGTGTTTACTATGTTTTTCTGCCTAGAACCTCCAGTATAATGTTGGCAAAAGTGGGCATCTTTGTTTGGTTCCTGATGTTACTGGGAGGTTTTCTTTTTGACTTTGGCTATAATATGCAAAAAAATGAAGAGGACAAAATTAGTTTGTCTTTTTTTTAGCTAGAGTCTCACTCCATCGAGCTATTTATTTAATTTCTACTTTTAAAAATAATAATTTGATATACATAAACAGAAATCATGTTTTAAAATATTGAAAATGTTGCAAATATTGGAATAGCTGCATAAGACCAATTTTAAATAACATTAAAAACTTATAAAACTCTCTGTCTTCTATATGAAAAGACCTAGAATATTTGACAATTAACATACTTTTAGAATCTCAGCATTTTTTGTGTTTGAATGGACTTGAACAAATATTTCAAATTCCATTGCTTTATTGCTGAGTTTATGATGCTATACAAAGTAAGCTTCATTTCAGTGTTAAAGATTAAAATATCTTTGAAATTGTATCTATGCCTTTATGTATAAAGATTAATAAACTTCATACAATATATTAATTTGACAAATATTTTTAATCTCTGAAAAGAGTTATATACAATGATGATGTGATGTGAGTGTCTTAGAAATTCATATGCTGGAAACAATAATAAAGTACACAGTTCAGAGTTCTTTTAATTCTTTGAGCACATTATAAAAACATTTCATTAACCTTTAAACTAAAAAATTAATAAGAAGCTTTTCAGTTTGATGAGGTCCCACTTGTGAGTATTATCTCTTATGGCATGGACTTCTGGGGCTTTGAGCAGGAATTGGTTGCCTATTCCAATTTCCATAAGGGTGTCTCCTGCATTTACTAAGATTCTTAAAGTTTGGGGTTTCAAACTTAGGTATATGATTTATTTGAAGTTGATTTGTGTATATGGTGATAGGTAGGGGGTATGTTTCATTATTCTGTATGTGGTCAGCCAGTTTACCCTGCACCATTTACTGAATAGGTTCTCCTCTCCCTTGTGGTTGTTGGTAGAGGCTTTTTGAAAATGAGTTGATTCAGTACTTGAGGTTTTGCTTCTGAAATCTCTGTCCTGTTCCATTGGTCTATATGCCTGTTCTTACACCAACACCAGGTTGTTTTGATTATAGTAGCTCTATGTTAAAGTTTAAAGTCCGGAAGTGTGATTCTGCATTGTTTTGCTGTGAATTGTTTTGGCTATCCATGGCCATTTATGTTTCCATATGAGTTTTTGTAGTGTTATTTCTAGGTCTGAGAAGAATGGTGTTGGTAATTTAATTGGTATTGCATTTAATCTGTAGATTGCCTTGGATAGGATGAAATCTTAACAATGTTGAGTCTTCCCATTCATGAGTATGGAGTATTTTTCCATTTGTTTGTGTCATCTTTAACTTCTTTGAGCAGTGTTTTGTAGTTTTCAGTGTAATTATCTCTCACTTTTCAGATTAGGAAAATGTCAGATATTTCTTTCTTGTTTTTGACGCTATCATGAATGGGATTGTGCTTGCTATTTGTTTCGCTTGCTGATTGTTGTAGGTGTATTACTGAAAATCTTCTGCAAAGCAAAAGAAACCATCAAGAAAGTGGGATACAGTCCACAGAATGGGAAAAAAAAATGTTTGTCATTTGCATATTTGGCAAAGTTCTAACATCCAGTATCTACAAGGAACTGAAACAGGTAAAAGAAAACAAACAAACAAACAAAAAAAGCCTCATTAAAAATAGGACAAAATACATGAATAAACACTTCTCAAAAGAACACATATGAGTAGCCAAAAGACACATGAAAAAATGGTCAGCTTCACTAATCATAACAGAAATGCAAATCAAAACCACATTGAGATACCACCTAACTCCAGTAAGAATGGCCATCATTAATAAAACAAAAAACAACAGATGTTGACAAGGATGTGGAGAAAAAGGAATGCTTCTACACTGTTGGTGGGAGTGCAAACTAGTTCAACCTCTTTGGGAACCTGTGTGTCAATTCCTAAAATTACTAGAAATTGACATTCCATATGACCCAGCAATCCATTTCTGGGAATATACCTGGAGGACCTGAAATTACTCTACAAAAAAGATACTATACATGCATGTTTACTGCAGCACTATTTACAATAGAAAAAACAGAATCAACCATGCTGCTTATCAAAACTGGACTGGATAAAAAAAAAATGTGGTACATACACATGATGTAATATTACATGGTAATAAAGATGAACCAAGTTAAGGTCTTCACAGCAACTTGGATGAATTTAGAATCTATAATACTCAGTGATCTATCACAGAAACAAAGAACTGAGTATCACATGTTCTCACTCATAAGTGGACACTGAACATTTACCATTATACAATCAGAAATGGATTGGCAGTAACCAGAAACAGCCAAAGGTGGTGGGCACATGACATCAGTATGATTACCTGATCTCAAACCAAGAAAAGCAGAGATCAAAGGGCGGCCCAAATTTACTTGCATGATGACCACTTCTACACCTAATCCTAAATTGTACCCCACACCTTTATAATAAATAAATAAATAAAAAATACAAGATTTAGATAATTACAATAATCCAACAATTTCAAATCACAGCTCCCCTCTTAATTAAATCTTAAAACTGCAAAAAGCACAGTCCCCCACCCACAGTCCAGCTCAAAAATTGAACAAAGCCAGAGGATCTACATAAGGAAGAATAGGAGACTGAGAAAGCATAAGTAAAAGTTATTCCCCCATATCCCCCATATCACTTAACAACAGAATTAAAGAAGAGGTTTAAAAAAATGGGGAGGAAAACCTAAGCAAATAAAAAAAAAAAGGAAGTGTACAGTACCCATACAGACCCCCGGAAGGACAAGTGAGAATACAGACTTCAGAATTCAAACAATGAAGAACCCCTAGAATGACTTGTCTCAAACCACAAACCCAGATATCAAGACATTAGTAGAGAGAACAAAATAGAAACGAAGAGAGACAAGAGTAAGGTATGAAGAAGTTGATAACTGAGTTAGCAGCAATAAAGAATGCAGTGAATGAAATAAATAACAAACTGATAAGCATGGAAACCAGAAATAACCAAGCAGAAGAAAGAATCTCAGAACTTAAGGACCAAAATATGGAACAAACCCAAACTGTTAAAAACATAGAAAAGAATCTAAAAAACATAGAGCAAAGCTTTTTAAGAGATGAGTGATTATATCAAGAGGCCAAACCTAAGATTAATTGGAATCCCTGAGGTAAATAGAGAGACAGAGACCACCCTGGAACAAGCATTCAATAAAATTATCCAAGAAAACTTCCCTCATCTCATCAGAGATGTGACCATTCAAATATAAGAGATTCAGAGAACTCCTGCAAGACAACAAATGAGAACAACAACTCCTAGACCTAGTAATTTACTTACATAAAGTAGGTATAAAATAAAAAATCCTAAAGACAGCATGAGAGAATGGTCAGACTACTTACCGGGGAACACCAATTAGAAAAGCAGCAGGCTTATCTACAGAAACACTTCAGGCTAGGAGAGATTAGAGTCCAATACTCAAAGATCTCAAAGATAAACAAATTCAACCAAGAATTACCTACCCACTAAGATAAGCGTCATCAGCCATGGAGAAATTAAATCTTTCCCAGATATTCAATTCCTAAGAGCTTACTCTGCCTTATGACCAACTCTATAATAAGCACTTAAGAAAGTATTAAAACACAAGAGAGAAAAAAAGAACAACAATGTCCTTCCCAAGAATGCAGGAAAAAGATTGAAGGCACACATAAATCAACACAAAAATAAAAAAAAAAAGATGACAAACAAATAAACAAACAGCAGTAACAACAAACACTGTAAGAACCTTATGACACGAATAGACTCTCACATTTAAATAATTAGCATGAATGTGAATGGACGAAATGCTCCACTGAAAAGACATAGAATGGTAAATTGAATAAAATATCATGAAACAACAATATGTAGTCTCAAAGAGATACATCTCACCAGAAAAGACTCACAGACTCAGAGTAAGAGGATGGGAAACAAATTTTCAGGCAAATGGAACACAAAGGAAGCTGGAGTTATGGTTTTGGTATCAGACAAAAGGTTCAATTCATCAACAAGGAACATACATGATAAAAATATATGCATCCTACATAAGACAACCAACTTTCATAAAGCAGATTATAAGTAAACTAAAAGAAGATATTGACTCTAACACTATAATAACTGGGAACTTAAATACCCCACTAACAATCCTAGACAGATCATTAAGACAAAAAAACAGCAAGGAGATCTGGAACATCAATGTGATGCTTGACCAAATAGACTTAATTGATACCTACAGAACATTCCATGCAACAACCACAGAAAATACATTCCACTCATCACCACATGGAATGTACTCTAAATCAACCACATCCTTGGTCATAAATCAAGCATAAACAAATTTCATAAGATTGAAATACTGCCATGCACCTTCTGAGACCACAGTGGAATAAAAATAAATATCAGCACCCACAAAGTTCCCCCCAAACCCACAATTACATGGACACTAAAGATGATAAACACCTCCGGAGTCAACACAGAAATCAAAACAGAAATTAAAAAATTCCTGGAAACAAATAAAAATGAAGAAACATTTGACCAAAATATCTGGGGTGTCATGAAAGCAGTACTAAGCAGGGAATTCATATCTATATGAAGAAGACACATGAAGAAAATGGAAAACTCACAAGTTAACAGCCTAACACATCACCCAAGGAGGCTGGAAAAGCAAGACCACCAAACCCTTATTTCAGCAGAAGAATCCAGATCACCAAAATAAAGCCCAATTTGGGACATGGAAGACGAAAATATAATTCAAAAAATCAATGAAACCAAATGCTGGTTCTTTGAACCAAGATCAGTGTACCCCTAGCTAGACAGACCAAGAAAAAGAGAGAAAAAGCCCATATAAAAAAAATCAGAAATGCAATAGATCAAGCATAACTAACCCTGAAGAAATAAAAAAAAAATCAAAGATTATTATGTACACTTGCATGGAAACAAACTTGAAAGACTAAATCAAATGGAGGATTTTCTGACATCACACAACCTCTACATGTTGAAACTAGAAGAAATCAAGACCCTAATTAGACCAATAACAACCCAAGAAGTCAACTATGTCATAAGAAAAATACCTTCAAAAAAACTCCCTGTACCAGATGGCTTTCCAGCAAAATTCTGCAAAATATACAAGGAGGAGCTGATATCAATCCTACTGAAAGTATTCCAGGAAATTGAGAAAGATGGAACTCTACCCAAATCATTTTATCAAGCTAATATCACGTTAATACCTAAACTAGGTAAAGATCCGACAAGGAAAGAGAACTACAGGCCAATATCTTTATTGAACATAGATGCTAAAATTCTCAACAAGATCCTAGTAAACTGGATCCAACAACACATCTCAAAAATCATCCACCATGACCAAGTAGGCTTCATCCCTGAGATGCTGGACTGGTTCAACATCTGCAAGACCATAACTGTAATCACATACATCAACAGATGTAGAAGCAAAAAAACACATGATTATGTCATTAAACATAGAAAATGATTTTGATAAAATCCAGCACCACTTTTTAAATGAAAATTCTCGCACATCTGGGAATAAATGAAACATTCCTCAAAATAGTAAGAGCCATCTGTGAGAAGTTCACAGTCAACATACTGCTAAACAAACATAAACTGGAACGATTTCCCTGAAAACTAGAACAAGACAAGAATGCCCACTCTCACCTCACCTGTTCAATGTAGTATTGGGAGTCCTAGCTAGGGCAATCAGACAAGAGAAGGAAGTCAGTGGTATCCAAATAGGAAAAGATGAAGTCAAGTTATCCCTCTTTTTGGATGACATGTTCTGTACCTCAAAAACCCAAGAGAATCTGTCAAAAACCTCCTTGCACTGATAAAGGGCTGACAAAATCTCAGGGTATAAAATAAATTGCAAAAGACAATCACATTCCTATACAATAAGAATAAACAAACAGAAACTCAAATAAAAAACACAATCTCATTCACAATAGCTACAAAATAAATGAAATACCTTGGCATCTCCCTAACTAAAGAAGTGAAGGACCTTTACAATGAAAACTACTAAACACTGATCGAAGAAATCAAAGATGACACAAATAAATGGAAAAATATTCCATGCTCATGGATTGGAGGAATCAACATTGTTACAATGTCCATCCTACCTAAGACAATCTACAGATTTAATGCAATGCCCATTCAATTACCAGCAGCGTTCTTCTCAAACTTGCAAACAGCAATACAAGAATTCATATGGAAACATATACGATTATAAGTGGCCAAAACAATCCTCAGCAAAAAAAAAAAAAAAAGAGGGAGTTATTATACTCTCATACTTACCATAAGAGATAAGATAGACAAGTGGATCCTCATCAAACTGACAAGCTTCTGCAAAGCCAAAGAAACCATCAAGAAAGCCAGGAGACAGCTCACAGACTGGAAAAAAATATTTGCCAACTGTATATCTAACAAAGGCCTAACATCTAGGATCTACAAGGAACTCAAATGTGCTGAAAAGAAAAAAACAAACAGCTCCATTACAAAGTGGGCAAAGGCTCTGAATAGACACTTCTGAAAAGAAGACATACGAGCAGCCAACAGATACATGAAAAAAAGCTCAGCCTCACTAATCATCAAATAAATGCAAATTAAAACTGCACTGAGATATCAGCTAACACCAGTCAAGATGGCCATCATGAATAACTCAAAAAACAACAGATGCTGGAGAAGATGCAGGAAAGAGGGAACACGTCTACATTGTTGGTAGGAGTATAAACTCGTACAACCTGTGTGGAAAACAGTATAGTGATTCCTAACATATCCAAAAATCAACCATCCTTATGATCCCATACTTCCTTTACTGGGAATATACCTGGAGGAACTCAAATTACTCTGTGAAAAAGATACATGCACAAACATGCTTATTGCAGTATTATTCACTATAGCAAACCCATGGAATCAACTGTGCTGTCCATTGAAAGAGGACTGAATAAAAATGTGATGCATATACATGATGGAATATTTCACAGCCATAAAGAAAGGCAAAATTATGAAATTCGCAGCAATTTGGATACATTTAGAGTCTATAATACTGAATGATCTTTCACAGAAACGAAGGACTGGTACCACATATTCTCACTCATAAGCAGACCTTGAACAATTATCATAATACTATAAGAAAGGTATTGACAGTAGTAGTAGTAGTGGGAAATTGCCAGGGAAAGGGGGACGCACCCCACCAACAAAAAATACCTGCAAAATGAACATGTGTAAAACTAACCCTGAATTGTACCCCACATGTTTTTTTTTTTGTTGTTTTTTTTTACAGAAAGCTAATGGCATGAGGCTCCCAAGTAACTCAACAGATGTAATAAACAAGCAAACAAAGAGAATGTGGTTTGTAATTAGTTTATAGTTTTGATGGATAAATTAAAATATCAAAACCAGTTTCTTCTCATTTAGGGCTCTAAATATCTGAAAAAAGTTAAAATAACCAATGTTTGAATGAACTTGATCTGATTTTTAAAAGTTTTTTTGAAAGTATTCCTCAAATTGCCTTCATTTGTCAAACAATTATTTTATTTCCTCATTAGAATATATTAATGACATTATCAACAACATAAATGCATTGACTATAAAAAATATATGATTGTGGCTTAATTTTCAAAATTGCCTGTATATACAATTCCAAAGTTGTCTTTCTGCTACTTCAATAAAACTATATAGAGTGTTAGTTCACTGATATAGTGAAAGTAAAGATAACATCATTCACAACTTGGCTATAGAGAAAAAATTTATAGGCAAACAGTAAGTCCATGTTACTGTTAAATATTATACTTTCAGCCGGGCTCGGTGGTTCAGCCTGTAATCCCACGCCTCTGGGAGGCTGAGGTGAGTGGATTGCCTGAGCCTGAGGGTTCGAGACCTGCCTGGGCAAGCGAGACCTCATCTCTACAATAAATCAAAAAAATTAGTCGGGCGTGGTAGCGCACGCCTGTAGTTCCAGCTACTAGGAAGGCTGAGGCGGAAGGATCGCCGGAGCCCAGTGGGTCGAGGCTGCGGTGGAGC
>CAUYQG010034931.1:0-36733 GCA_963574415.1 Tarsius wallacei | reverse complement strand
CCTCCCTAATGACAGCCCCATTTCCCCAAAGGAATGAACTTCTAATGGTGAGATTTCAGGGAGAGAGTAAGCAGGTGAGGTAGGTGGTTTGGAGCAGGGGACCTACCTGTCCCCTTCCAGTACCCCAAATGGGGGCTGGCTCTCATTCTCAGTCCCTGACCCTTCTCCATGAATCAGCAGGCCACTTACCCCATGGGTGGGAATTCAGTACACATTAGAACTGAAGAAGGAAGCTTACCTAAATTCTTGATCCTTGTTCAAGACCTCAGAAGAATTGACCTACAGGTTCTAAAGGAAGTCATCACCCCTTGAAATCTGACCCTAAAGTTCCTTGCCTCCCAGCACTATTTAATTCTAAACTAACACTGTTCAATAGAGAATGTACAAGGTTGCTGTACCGGTGAGTCATTTATCCCTGGTTACAATACAGTTTAGAAAGTAACTCCTATAGTCTTGCATTAGGAAGCTTATTTACCCAGCAAGTTAATGAAAAAATGCATCCCATTTCCCTTAATCCATACGAATGAAACACTCTGAGTATTATAGTCTAATTTGTATTGAGCTCTTTGGAATGTAGAAGTACAAAGTCCCACTCTGATTTCCATTTGATGAGATTCTATTAGTCGCTTATACTAATTTCTTATAGTGTTTCTAAAAATTGCATTTCAAAAGTACTTTTGCATTCAAATTTAGCCAAACCTAATAGTTGCTTTCTGCTGAACACCACTTTCTGCCCTCAAACTTTCCATTCCTAATCCTCAATCAAGCTGTACATTTTGAACGCTAGAAGGAGGCTCATGCTTGGTCCTTGGTTTTAGGATCAAAGTCCTTTGATCAAGTCTGATTGTTTTCCGAACTTTGGATGTTTCAAAGTATATATTGTTAAGGCTAATGGTAGGATTGTGCAAGTTAGCAAGTGATCTTAGCTGTTCACCAAAGAAAAGAGAAATGGGAAGAAAAAGACCAGAGGGCCAAGGACTGAAATTTCGAGAAGATTCTGAGTCAGAAAAACAGGATGAAGATGAGACAAGCATGACAGTAAAAGACTCTTGTGAAACCCAGACATTGAACCTAGGGTCTCCTGTGTCAAAAGGAATCAGAGATATGCATGTACTCAGAGAAAATTCTAATAAAGCCTTCAATGAGAAACAAATAGTGAGAAATATTGTGACACTGGACTGGTAGTCGGTTTTCTAAAAACACATATACTGTTCTTCCATTTAGAAAGCCAAGTTGTACATGTTTTGGAAGGAAAAAAATAGTTGTCAATTAACTGTGAAATACTTAAAGACAAAGAGTGGTTTTGGGATTTAACTTTCCTACTCTTTGGAGCTATCTCAATGAATTAAGTACCTATTTATAATGCAGAAGTCGTCACAAACTATCTCAATGAATTAAATATCTATTTATAATGCAAACGTAGCTTGTTGCTGGCAATTCTCCACATGGTATGTTTTATCAACCTGGTTGCCATGGGAATCAGTCCCTTTACCCCTGGCTGGCCTCTAATCATCAGCTCAGCATCAGGTAATTTCTGGGAAACGGAATCTCAATTAGGATGGAATGAACTTTTGAGAGGCGAATTTGTCTCTAGGACTCTAGGAAGAAAGGCCGAAGACCTCTCCCAAGTTGTAAAAAACATATATTATCCCTGATCCTTGGGCTCACACACTTTGGCCCCAGCATCTTAGAATTACAAAGATTGTCAATGAAGGATGGTCATATCCTCCACCCAGTGAAGAATCTCCTTTACAGCAAAGCTGTCAGGAAGATATACAGCCTCTTCTTGTCCACTGCAGGGATAGGAAGCTCATCACTTCATGAGATAACCTAAGAATCTCAAGTTGTTCTCTTGATCCCATATCTGCCTGTATGTGTTCTCTTCATACTCACTGGCTCTAGTTCTGACTCAAGTTGCAACGCAGGTGAAATCTACTTCTTACACGTAGTTGTCCTCCAAAGTTGGGGAAATGGGAGTGGTCCTCTCTGAGACCTATAGATCTCATGCCGTGATGCTTTCAGAATTTGGCCAACATTTGTGTGCAAATGTATTTGTGTAGTTAACTCTCAATTATTCAGGTTCTGGAGGTGACCGAGTATATGCCTATCCCACCCCTGCCAGATGTAACCAAAGCAGCTCTTTTACATATTTTCTATATTGACTTACCATACCAATATTTATTGACTGCCTTCTATATGCCAGACACCATTGTAGACACTGGATACGGTAGTAAGAGAGGCAGACAATTGTTGCCCTTCTAGTGTGTGAAACATATCATTAGTTTAATAGGTAACAAAGCATATTAAATATTAGATAATAAATGCTGTAATGAAAAACAAAGCAGAGAAAGGAGATACAAAGTTGTTTTGGGGGGAGATAGTTGTGGTGTTAAAAGGATGGGTGAGAAGACCTCACTGGGAAGGTGACATTTGAGTTATGATTTGAAGGACCTGAAGCAGCAAGACGTGCAGATATCTGGGCAAAGTGGGTTCTGGTCAAGGGCAACAGGTGCAAAAGCCCTGAGATGGATAACATCTGGTTGGTTTGAGAACTGTGAGTAGACTAGTGTGGCTGGAGCAAGGAAACAAGGAAAGAAGGAGATGAAGTCAGAGGGGTAATGGGAAGCAGGCCAAGAAAAACCTGGTAGGTCTTTGTAAGGACTCGACTTACACACTGAATGAAATAAGAAGCCACTGGTGTTATATTTAAATAGAGCCTTCCAGTTCTCTGTGTGGAGAGCAGACTGAGAGGTACAGAGTGAAAACAGAAAAATCTGCTAGGAGGCTATTATAATAGTCCTGGCACGACAGGTTGGATTAGGTCAGGATGGTAGTAAAAGAGGCACAATGGAATATTATGCAGCCATAAAGAAGGACAAACATACGGACTTCGCAGCAACTTGGATGGATTTGTAGTCAATCATACAAAAAGCAGAGTACCATATGTTCTCACTCATAAGCGGACCTTGAACAATTATAATACTATAAGAAAGTGATTGGCAGTAATGGGAAACTGTCAGGGAAGGTGGGGTGGGATTGGCAGTTGAGGGAAACTGCTAGGGGAGGGGGGGCATACCTCATCAACAAGGGTACCTGCATGATCAATGTCTGTATACCTAACCCTGAATTGTACCCCACATCTTTATAATAAAAAAAGAACAAAAGAGGCAATGAGAAATGGTCAGATCATTGAATAATTTGAGGAAAGAACAACAGGATTTGCTGACAGATCGGATGTGAGGTGTGTTCTGTAAACATTTTCTTGAGAAGAAAAAATTGTTTCAAATATTGCCCTAGTGTTTCCCTTCCCACATTATTTTCATCTCATCCTCAAGAAAGAGTTTGCCAATTCTTCCCCACCCAGGTCACTACTCCTGGATAGTTTGTCAATGAGTTTGTCATTGGCCATCCAGAAACATCGCAAGCAGAATACAGTCCTGTACATCTGCAGCAGTCTGGTCCGCACAGAGTACAGAGAATGGGGAATGATTACTTTCCGGGATCTCAACGCACTATTCCTATTAGTGCCATCTAAAATTACATTAGTCCTTGGACAGCCAGATAGCACTGTTGGCTCATAGGAAACTTGTGGTCAACTAAAACCCACAGCTCTTTTTCACACAAGCTCTTGCCAATTTAATCCTTTCTTGTCCCTTCCTTGTGCAAGCGATGTGTTATTCTGAAACTGAGTTTTTAATTAAAATGTAAAACTTGATATTTATTCCTGTGAGGTTTAATTTTATAGGTCTCAACTCACTGAAGTCATGTATTACCACTTAGTGAGTGTCTTTCTGCATGTCATACCTATGGGCACTATCTCATTTACTCTTAAAAATAATCCTGTGTGAAGCCCCCTGCTATTATTATCCCCATTTTACATATGAGGAAACAGAGGCTCAGAGAGATTAAGCACAATGCCCCCAGGTCACCTAGTTCATATGCTAGGGTTGAGTTAAAATTAGAGTTCAATTTTGCCTCCTTTCAAAGCCAGACTTTCTCACGTTAAACCTTGGCTAGCACAGTATCTGGAACAAGTAGATATCCAGTAAATATTTTACTAAATTGACAACTTTTTCACCCTCCTTTTTTATGTATTTTATTGCATAAACATGCATATTCACTTATATTTCTTAGGCTCTGTTCTAGTGCTTTATATTTATTATGCATCTTAACCCTTACAACAAATCTATAAGGTAGGTACTCTCATCAGTCACATTTCTTACACAAAGAAGAAATGAAGGCTCATAGAGGTTAAGCAGGTTGCCTTGGTCACACAGCTAACAAGTGTTGGTACAGGATTTGGACCCAGGCAGTCTGGCTTCAGAATCTGTGTTGATAACCACTAACTCATGCTGTCCCAGGTTTCTTTGAGATCCTGATCTTGCACTCTCATGAGAAGGAAGTGTCTCAACCTAACGCATCATCCACTGTACAATACTAAACCTGTAGCTCCTGAGGAAATAAAGTCCAGTCCTTCTTTTAATCTATGGAATCTGGCTTCTAGGCTTATTAAGAAGGAAGATCTGTGCATTCCCAAACTTAGTGTTGATCTCTTCCCTTCCCTCCCATGTCATTGGGCTCTGCTGTAGATCAAATTTTTTCAACTTCCTTCCCTGAGAGAGATAAAGTGATTCTAAGACTGGGAAAGGAGCCAAAGTGATGAGATGGTTCCCATTGTGGGGAAATCCCTGAAAGGGAAACTGCATGACTGGTGGCAACAGGCCTGAAGAAGAAAGGTTCCTAACAATGGAAACTAAGCCAGAAATATCATATCATGTGACATATTAACTCTACAGGATCTTGGCTAGAGTCATATTTTCAACTGGGTGTGGTAAGGTTTTGTGCAGAAATTCAAGCCATTCATGGGTTATCGGCCTAATAAGGATGACTTTCGTAATGAAATCCTTTCTTATTTCAGAAGGCAGTCTTTGGTACCATATGCAGAATGTCCAAGAACAATCTACATAAAATCATCATAGGCTAACAGAATTTGCATCAGAGGCTAGAATTAATTTTGAGCTTAAGACAAGTCTTGCAAAAGGTGGCACATGGCAAGAAACTTGTCAAAACTAGCCAACGGTTTCTTAATTTTCAGGATCATTACTCAAGCCATTGTTCCATTTTGACCTCAGCGTTCAGTTCTGGGGAATTCATTAACTGATGCCTCAAAACTGGACTTGGTCATATTCATCCAAACACAATGAAGGAATTTGAGACTTGGAGAGTGTTAGAACTAGAAGGGCAATCGGAGATGATGCAATGCACAAACGTTCTACAATATTCCAAACAGGTAGCTGACCAACCTTTGAACTCTTCTAGAAGCAGGGGGTATGGTTTTGGGGGGCAGGTATCAGCTATAAAAAGTGGTTGTCCTTTATCAGCTACCTGTAATGGTAAGGAAATTATTTTATTGTCTTGAGAGTTGCCTTACTTTGGATTTCATACCTGTTGACCCACAGAAAATGTCTAACACAAAATTGTTCCTTAAGTCTTCTTTTTTTTTCAAATAAAACATCTTCATTTTTAAAAATTCAGCAACTAGAGTAAAACAATGCCTTAGAGATGCTCTTTGTGTGTTCTGGATACAAAGAAACTGTCACCTCCAATGTGATGAACATTATACTTCCATTAATATACCCCTGAGATCTCCACAGCATATTTAGCAACCACATAACACTGGAGGCTAATACTAAGTTGGAATTTAACCGAAACCTCCATGCCCTTTATGGAATTACTGATAAGCCTTGCCTTCAGTTTCAGGTTATGCAGTTAATTTTGGAGCGGAAATATACAACTTCATATTCACCCCAATTACATTACAGGAAGAGTTGTTTTTCTGATCTTTTTATTTTATTTTTTATTATTATGGGTGCATAATACTTATGTATATTTGTGGAATGCATATGATGTTTTGATACATGCATACAATGCATAATAATCACATCAGAGTAATTGGGGTATTTATCACCTCAAGATTTTATTGTTTCTTTGTGTTAGGAACAGTCCAGTTCCTCTCTTTTCGATATTTTCAAACATGCAATAAGTTATTCTTAGCTATGGTCACCCTATTATGCTACTGAATACTAAATCTTATTCATTCTATCTGACTGTGTTTTTGTGGCCATTAACCATCTCCACTTTATGCTTCTCTCCCAGCTACTCTTTCAAGCCACTAGTATCCATCATCCTACTTTCTATCTTCATGAGTTTAATTTTTAAAGTTTCCACATATGAGTGAGAACATGTGATATCTTTATAGGTAGTTGTTCCCTTGGCAAATTACTGAATCTTTCAACCTCAGTTTTCCTAACTGTAAAATGGAAATAGCCACTATTCTAATTTTCCAGCATGGTGGTGAAGATCAAATAAATTAATAAATGGGGAGGTACTTTCTAATTAGAAAAGTACTATGCCAATATAAGGCTGGATGATGACAACACTAAGCATTGTCATTTTCCTTTGTAAAATGTACACAAATATCCCTTTAAGCTTGGTCTTAACTCCAAATTTGGTCAACAGCTCATCCTTATCCAGGGATAAATAAGCAATTCATTAAATGCATATATTTTGTATGTGCTCATTTAACAAGGTAAATATTCAACTATTCATACTATCAACTAGTCCCCATTTCTCCACCTTGTCTAAAAAGACATCAAGGAAGTGTTTGTCAAGATCCTTGCTAAAGCCCAGGTAAACGATTTTTGCGGCTTCCACTTGTAAGCCTATCCAAAAGGAAATGAGCTTAGTCTGGCATGACTTGTTCCTAATGAACCCACACTGGCTCCTAGTGATTAGTAAGTCTCTTTCTAAGGGCACAGAAATCATCTCCTTAATAATCTGTTCTAGAAGTTTGCTGGGGATCGACGTCAGACTCACCAGGCTAGCGTTTGTAGATTCTCCTTGCTTGTGGGGAAAGAAATCATTGTTTTATTTAGTCTTTTGGCACCTCTCTCCTCATCCACATGTCCTTGAAGACTACCAACAGAGGTATCCAAGCTTACAAAACAGACCAGAAATAAACAGTGCTAGACATTCAGCTATCACCCTTTTCTCTCATTTTTCTGAAGTGGGAAAATTCATCTTTGTTAGACTGATATATAACTGCACTCCCTCTGCAATTGAGTCCATAGGGTTTATATGTATATTTTAGAAAACCCAGAATGCCAATAGGCAGGTTGGTTGACTATGCTAAAGTGTTCTATCCAGTGAGTGCTTTACAAGCGCTGACACTTCTTATAGAACAGTGTTTATCACGACTTAATGTGCATATGAATCACCAGGGGATCTTGTTAAAAGGTAGATTCTAATCCAGGAGATCTGGGGCAAGGCCTGAGCTGCTGTTATTTCTCACTGGCTGATGTTCTCATAGGTGATGTTCATTTTGTTGGTACATAGATCATACTTTGTGTAACAAGCCTCTAGATGAACAGTTCTAGACCTTGGCTACATACTAGAATCACCTAAAAAGCTTTTAAAAATCCTCGTGATTGTGGAAGTAAGCCTTAAGAGACTATATTTCAATGTTGGTGATTTGGGGGTTACTTTTGCTTTCCCACTGCTGCCTACTACCACAATGGATGAGCCAAAAGGGTAGCATGTGTGGGAGGAAGGTTAGGTCTAAAACAGTTTTGTAGCAATAACACTCACTTTTTTCCCAATGTGTAATTTTTAATAACACTACCACTTGTACAACAATTTAGGAAGTACTATAGAAATGGCCAGGTTGTGGTTTGGCTTGGATCTCCATAGAGAACTCCACTTATAGTAAACACTTCTCTTTTGGTCAGAGTGAGTACACGCATAAAACAGAATACGACTTATTGTTAAGCAAAATCTGTGTTTATTGATAGTGGGTCAATGAGCGCGGAAACAGGTTAGCCCAGGCATCGAAAAGAATTTGGGACACAGAATATTAAACCTAAGACTCAGCGACAAATCATCCCAAGGTAGACTCTTCCACGAGGATTCCCTGACATAAAGGTTGAAGATCAAGACTATGAAATGACAAAAATGTAACAGAAAGCAAGCACTGGAATTTTATGGAACTCGGCATTTCTCAGTTGAGCAATCCTGATATAAATCCTCTTCCTGGCAGCCACGCCAAGGGAGCAAGCATATCGGTCTACGGGAGGGGTGTGTGAAGGGCAACGGCTTGGCTGGCACTCCTGCTAGGGGCATACCAGAGGGAGAACAGCCAAATGAGGCCAGGCTCAAAGGGGAACAAAGAGCAGACTGGATGGTGGCAGGTCTCAAAAAAGTTCCAGGCAAGATTCCTCCCTCGGCAGCAATTCTTGCTGGCGCCAGACCTGACAATCCTTTGGGACAACATGGAAAAGGGCCACGTTGAGGCCCGCTAATAGGGTCACCATTACTACACTACTGACCATTTTATGACATTAGAGATTCAACCTGGGGCAAATCCTTTCTGTTTACACACTGGTCACACATTAGAGGATTTAAAAAGGGGAGACCTTGTAGGGAAAATTTGTGGTTCCTGATTTTTTTTAAACCAAGGGAGAGCACGAACACAGTCCCCCACTACCACAAATTCTGCAGTGGAGTTTCTCACATTTAGGGAAATTGCAGGAGTTTCTCACATTGAGGGAAATCACAGGGATCAGCACATCCGGAGTGCAATGGATAAGCCTCGCCCTGGGAAAACCACCTTTGTCATCATGGTATCTCCCCTGCTAGGTAAGTATCCCGAGTGATTTTTAGCAAAGGCTCTGTCAGATTTTCAGAAGACTTATCCCCTCCTGCAGAACCTTCCCAAGATAGAGAAGGGATAAGACTTCATTTACCTTCCCTTCTTTCAGAACTGAGCTTGCCCCTATTTCCAACTTTACACAATTCACACAATTCTTCCAGCAACGTTTCATTCTAAACCTTTTATCAGCCTGGTAGTCGAAGAGAGAAAGAGATATCACACCACATCTTAGTTACAGATGTCACTCAGTGGCTCAAGGGTCACCCTACTAAAGGAGAAAACGCCAGGGTGAGGGGTTTATTGATGCAAACTCCTGGGGATACGTCTTACTCTGCCAACAGCACAACATTCCCCTCTTTCTTCTCTGGGTCCTGAGCGTTATTCTGTGTTCTCTGTTAAATGGTCACCACTCATCCCACTCTCATGGCTAATGCACAATGATTCTTTTCTTTCTCCTTGTCTGACCAAAAGCAAGCTACAGACCGTTTTGAGGCAGCATGGCACACAGTCAGTTTTATGATGTGGAGAAGACCATGATCTTTGGAGTGAGGGAGCCCAGGATTTGAAGCTTCCACTTTGCCACTTACCAGCTGCATGTCCTTGGGCATACCACTAAAACCCACTGAACTTTAGTCTCCCTTTGGGTAAGATTGAAGTGATTGACAACAGTACCCAATCCTGGGGGTTGTTGCGAAGATTAGCTATGCTGTATGTGAAATGCCTTACACATATTAGATAACCAATAAATGGTAGCTTTAATTATTTTTTCTACAAACTTTTAGAAACCATAGAGAAAAAAATTTATGAGGTTCAAAAGATACTAATTGCGAAAAAAAAGGTAAAGGCTACAAAGTCAGTACAAATTTAAAGGGAAAAAATAAGAGAAAAATTATAAAAATCGCAACCTGAGGTAATCACTGAGATATGAATAGAAATAACCTCGAGCTTTCTCTGCCCCAGGCATGCTCAAGTTCAACTTTTTATTTCTCCTTAAACTGCAGCCTTTGCCTTTGGACAAGTCCCTTAATTTCTCCCAGCCTCAGTATTCCCATCTGCAGGAGGAGAACAATATGAGTACCCAAATCATAGAAGTGCAATAAAGAGGTAATGTACTTAGCACAGTGTAAGAGCTCATGAAAACAAGTAACTTTCGTTGTCTCATGTTCATGCCTTCTCAGGAATGCTGGGACTGTCATTCATAGATTCCATCTACATTTAAGGAGTTCTTTCACCTTGTTTTTATGCCTAGATCTTCCTATGCTTTCTAGAATACTCAAGCTGACTGACTTCTACCTACTGGTTGAGCTTATTTATTTCAAGCACTCTATCAAGGAAGAATGGAGCAGAGAAAACAAACTCCAGAATCTGGGAGACCCTGAGATCTTGCTGAGCATAGGAAGGAAGGGTGGGAAGGGAGGCAGAGATTAGAAATCCTCCACTTCTGCCTTGTTGGCCCTTCTCCTTCAACGTCTCTTTTAAAATTTCCTTTAATGAATTTTTTTCTTTAACATGTTGTGAATGTCATCAAATATAACCATTTAGGATTGTTTTTATTGTATCATTGATCACTGCTAGTATAGACAAATGCATACGTTATTTTGCATGTACAGTGACTACTTCAATTAGCATAATTTTAAGAGTTAGGCTGTCTGTGTTGTCACTGTTGGCATTTTCAGGAATACGTAGTGTAGTCTGAATCAAGCTTCTGACCCAAACGTATTACTCTGATCCCTATTCCCTCCTCACTAATAGATGGTCTTGGGCAAGCCTATCTGTCAGAACGCTGGTCCACCAGGTGAAGACATCACAACCCATCCTACCTACCTCACACAGGTCCTGTACAAATCAACTAGGTCAATATATGTAAAATTTTGACAACTATAAAGTAAATGACGATTACAGATATGTCAGTGACTTTAACCACCAAAATAATTTTCATGCCTATAACCAAAAGCTTTTAAATGAAAAAAGTCAAACAAATGAAGACTATATTACACAGACTACGCTCCTAGCCTACTCTACTGAGTCTAATCTTTGAAAAGACTTAATTCATTATAAGGGAAAAAATCTGAATTAAGATATTTAGTAGCATTTATACAAACAAGCTGCAACTTCTAATTCAAAAATAGGAGAGTATTTTCCTCAATAAGAGTGCATTCTTTAACACGACTGTATTGGAATAAGAATTCCATACAAACATAATATATACTTTAACACAAGAAAGCAAGGAAGGAATATTGTACATGACATAGAATATTCAGGTGATTCAACTGAGTTACCTCTCCACACACTTATTCTCCGTATTTACTGCAAACATTGCAGTCAGTTTTGCACATAGCAACGCTATGCGGTTTTTGCATCTTGCAATGTGAACACAGCAGGTGATGCAGCCTTAAATTCCAAGAGCTGAGCTGAGGCCATGGAATGGTTAGTTGAAACATTGAAAAGCAGACAGTAATCCAGTCCTTCTCCATCTTCTAAAAGCAAGCAGGATGAACTTGGAAAGAAGGAACAATGTGTCAGCTCTGCTGCTCCCTCCAGTGGTGGGGCCTGGAGAAATCATGAGATGGAGATAATGAGGAGTCTAATTCTAAGGAAGCTCACTGGGAAGAGCAAATAACAATATCACTGACTGCCATAACATTAACAACGATAAGAACAATAACCTACAATGAACTTACAGGGAATAAGGAATAATAACAGTAATATTTGGTGAACTTCTGGAGAGGAAGGACAACAGATCTGGGAGGACTCATGGGTAAGAATGGATAATGATAATTTAATTAATATTGGCAATACTATAGTATTCTTAGTGAATTTATGTGGAAGAGGGAACGACCATGATTATAAAAGCTAACACTTGTCAATTACTCCCACACGTCAGACACATACTAGGTGCTTAATATGCATTATTTCATAAAACCCTACAAAAACTTGCAATTCTGAAAGATTAAGTAACTTGCTCAGAGCCACAGAGCTAGCAAGTTGCAAAGCCAGTATGAAAACACGGTTCTAACTGACTCTAAAACCTGTTTATGTTTCCTTGTACCATGTAGTAGCAATGGAAAGAAACAAGCCGACCTAGCTGGCTAGGACACCTGTTTGCCTCCCAGTTCCTCTCAGCAACAAATGTTTACAGGGTTCTGGGCACAGCTGACTGGTTGCCATGGGAGCCACTCTCTATCCCTAGCCTCTTATTTTACCAGTGCTGGACCAGGGGGCTTCTGGAAAATAGAATCCTCCCTCACCTCCAGTAGGGTGGCAAGTTCCCTACTGAGTAGAACAGTCTGGTACCCGGACAACCAGGTGTGTCATCTTCTCATAAATGTGTGAATTGAGAGACATGAGGGAGATCCCTCCTTCCTAATTACTAATGTTTGAAATTGGACCTTTGGAACATTCTGTCTTTTATTAAAATGCAAATACCTGTTTTGATTCATTTACACTGCAGTGTGACTCTTTTTGTTCATCATTTTCAAGAAAACTTGTCTCTGAGACTTTAGTCTAATGTAGTTGGCATGGCAGATAAAGCCCTTTAAAACCTTTAGTTTCTATCTTCATCTACAACTTGGGTTACCCTCACTCTCCATCCCAACATCCCCTCCCACATTCCAACCACAACCAACAACTTTGGTATGTTATTGTTCTCTCTAATAACGTATAGAATATAAAATAGCATATAATTATTTCTCAAGAATAACCCCTACAGCTCTCTTTTTCACTTGACTACCTCTTAGTTATCAATCAAAATCTAGTACAGACGCTACCTCCTTCCTGTAAGCCTCCCTTTGCTCCCAACCATGACATTGAAATAGTTTAGCTTAGGAAAGAAACCATTTCTTGTGCGATTAGAACAGCTTGTGTATTGGTCTAGCTTTCTAATATACTTATATGTATATTAGCTATATTATATATGCTATAACTATAGTTGGCATGTATTATATTTCACTTAAATATAAAATTGTATGTATTCAATAATAATAAAAACAATAGCAATGATAATAAATGTACTGGCTAAAATGTGCAAACAGCACACTAGATTATGAAGTGAAACAGAAATATTTCCCTACCCCTTCCACAACAGTCCTAATCTCTGTTAACAGAGGTAATAGCTTCTTGTGTATTTTTCGAGAATTGTTTAACGCATATACAAGAATATTTGCATATGCTTTGTTTTTACACAGATCTGATCATACTGTTCTGCACCTTACCTTGTTCATTTAATATATCTTGGAGTGCTTCCCATATCAGTATATATATATATATGTGTGTGTGTGTGTGTGTGTGTGTGTGTGTGTGTGTGTATTCTAATCTATTGCATAATATTCAAGGGTGGCTGTACCATGATTTACTTACCTGTTGAGGAGACTTTTTTCTGTTGTTGTTTTGGTTTATTGCTGCTGTTCTTGTTTTGCTCTGGTTTTGTGGCTATTACAAACAATGTTGGAATCAACACCATTTTGCAAATGTAAATTTGCTTGTTTGTGTGAATATGTACTTCAGATGAATTCTTACAACTAAAAGTGCTGGATTAAAAGGTAAGGCCTTTTACAATCTTGGTAAATATGCCAAATTGCTCTCCAAAAATGTATTTTCAAGTTCTCATTCAATTGACTGTGCATTAGAGCTGCTGCATCCCTGCATCCTCAAAAACAAATTTTATAAGACTTCATTACATTTTAAATCTAGGGGAAAATTATACCTCATTGTTTTGACTTGTCTTTAAACAATTATAAGCAAGTCTGAGCAGAATTTTTGTACTCATTGGACGTTTGTTTATTTTTTTCTGTTAAAATTCTTTATCCAATTTTCTACAGTCTTTTTCCTCCCTAAGTTGCAAATGCTTTGGGTATAGTTTTTAAAAGTAGTTTGCTGTCATATGTGTAACAAACATTTTTCTTAGTTTGTCATTTGCCTTGTGATCTTCCTATTTGTTTATGATTGTCATACAGGAATGATAATATTTAAGTAGTCAAATGTATCAAACATTTTTTGTCATACAAATCACCTTCATTGCAAGGTCGTAAAATCAATCATAATGTTTTTGGTTGGTACCTATATTTTTCTTCTTATAATGTTTAAATTGTTGATCAATCTGGAATTTATTTTAGCATAAGGAATCAAATAGGGATCCAAATATTTTATTCACGTGAATAGCCAGTTGTCTAATCAGTTTGCATTTTTTAATATTTACTTGTCGTTTCCACCAAACTCTGAGTTCTTCCAAGAAAAGAACTATTTTTTTTTATTAATTACTGTAACCGAACATCTAACACTGAGCCTGGTACATAATAGCACTTGATGAATACATGTAGAATGAATGCCAGGTACTGTTTCAACTTTCTCTGTTGGTGAACAAAGCCTGGTTAAGTACAATTAATAGCCTGTATGTGTCACATTTTGCTAAGTCTACTGCTAACCCTGTAGGAGCCTCTTCCCTTCAGCTACTGCCTGGTACCTACAACAAGCTATCCTAACTACATGATTAAGAAGGCCAGAAAGATGTGACTGGTGTCTAATTAAATTTTGCAGACACATGGTAAAAGGAAACATAATAAAGCTCCATCTGGCCAAGAAGCCCCCTACTCCATAATTACTGGTGCCTGAAATTCTATCTTTAGGACTTTATGTCTTTTATTAAAATGCAAATATCTTATTGAGTTGGTTTTCTTTATTCATGCACACCACATTGACAATTTTTGTCATCTGATTCCATTCAAACACACACACACACACACACACACACACATCTATGAAAACAAGCTTAGGGAGGAAGGCCAGAAAGAAGTAAAGGCCATCAGAGGGCGCACAAGGGATAACTGGGGAACAAGGGAGCAAGAGGGGTGCGTAGAGATCATTTACAACTCATATTCTAACAATGACACTTTTTTGCTTGGGGTTTTTGTTTTATTTTATTTTCCTCACAGACACTAAAAGAATGAAGCTCACAACATCCTTCTTTACACAAGTGGTTGTACTTACAAATGAAACCTGAATAGGCACTACTCAAGGTTGGCAGGCAACAGTATCTTGATGTGTGCTTCATTGCTTTGTTTATTCAATTTTTCCTTTCTCCTTTAGATTATTG
The DNA here is from genome assembly GCA_963574415.1 of Tarsius wallacei. NCBI lineage: Eukaryota > Metazoa > Chordata > Mammalia > Primates > Tarsiidae > Tarsius > Tarsius wallacei. The sequence goes on along the minus strand of CAUYQG010034931.1, from coordinate 21,938 downwards.
CTTATCTTTATTTTTTTACATTATATTTCAGAGTTGTGTAATATATGTGAGAATTTACTACATAAGTAAATTGTGTGCAAGTGAGGTTTGGGCTTCTAGCAAGCCCTCTTTCTCCCTGGTCGTGTACCTGGTACCCAGTGTGTGGTTGTGGTTGTGTGCCCCTTATCCCTCCTCCCTCATACCTTCTTTTAGCAATGTTTAATGTCTGTTGCTCCCACCTTTGTGCTCATGTGTAAAGTGATCAGGGCCTGATTGGGAGGGATAACATGCGATATTCTGTTTTTTTCTGTAATAGTTCACTTAGAATGATAGTCTCCAGCTGCATCCATGTTGCTGCAAAGAACATGATTTTGTTCTTTATGGCTGCATAATATTCTATCATATATATGTACCACATTTTCTTTATCCAGTCCACTTCTGATGGGTATCTAGGTTGGTTCTATGTTTTTGCTATTGTGAGAAGTGCTGTAATGAACATACGTGTGCAGATGTCTTTTTGGTAGAGCAATTTATATTTCTCTGGGTATATTTCCAGAAGTGGGTCTACAGGATCGCATGGTAGCTCAATTTTAGTTCTTTGAGAAAACGTTACACTTCTTTCCACAAAGGCTGAACTAGTTTACATTCCTACTAACAGTGTAGAAGCATTCTCTTTTCTCCATAGCCTTGCCAACACCCATTGTTTCTTAGCATTTTAATAATCATCATTCTTACTGGTGTTGGGTGGTATCTCATCGTAGTTTTTTTTTTCCTACAAGCATGTGGTACCACGGCTGGCTAATTTTTATTATTATTATTATTATAAAGATATGAGGTACAATTCAGGGTTAGGTATGCAAACGTTGATTATGCAGGTACCCTTGTTGATGAGATATACCTCTCCCTCCCCTAGCAGTTTCCCTCAACTGCCAATCCCCCCTGCACCCGCCAACAGTTTCCCACTACTGCCAACCACCTTCTCACAGCATTATAATTGTTCAAGGTCCGCTTATGAGTGAGAACATATGGCGGTATCTGAAAGAACTAGAAATTGACCTTCCATATGACCCAGCAATTCCCCTATTAGGAATATACCTGGAGGAACTCAAATCATTCTATAAAAAAGATACCGGCACATGTATGTTCGTTGCAGCTCTTCACAATAGCAAAAACATGGAATCAACCATACTGCCCATCGAAGCTGGACAGAATTTTTAAAATATGGTACATATACGCAATAGAATATTATGCAGCCGTAAAGAAGGACAAACATATGGACTTTGCAGCAACTTGGATGGATTTAGAGTCGATCATACTCAGTGATCTATCACAGAAACAAAGAACAGAGTATTATTGTAGTTTTGATTTGCATTTATCTGATGATTAGTGAGGCTGAGCATTTTTCATATGTTTGTTGGCTGCTTGAATGTCTTCCTTTGAGTAATGTCTGTTTATGTCCTTTGTCTATTTTTTAATGGGATTGTTTGTTTGTTTTTCCTGTCAATTAGTTTGAGTTCCTTGTAGATCCTGGATGTTAGAGCTTTGTCAGATGCATAGCTTGCAAATAGGTTTCCCATTAGGTAAGCTGTCTCTTTACTTTCTTGATGGCTTCTTTTGCTGTGCAAAAACTTTTTAGTTTGATAAGGTTCCATCTGTCAATCTTAGCTTTTGGTACATTTGCTTTTAAGGACTTGGTCATAAATTCATTGCTTACTCTGATGTCCAGGAGGGTGTTCTTTAAGTTTCTTTCTAAGATTCTTACAGTTTGAAGTTTTACATTTAAATCCTTGATCCATTTTGAGTTAATTTTTATATATAGTGACAGCTAGTCAGTTTTCCCAGCACCATTTGCTAAATTGGGTTTCTTTTCCCTACTAACAATACCACTTTAATGTACCAAGATGCTTAATCACAAAATACATCATCTTACTCATCTCTCCTTGAATCTCAGCAATCTAAACTCTTTAGATTTGTTGGACATATTCGTAGTGGTTTTCTTAGTTTAGAGAAGATCACGTAAGTCGATCAAGGGTTAATTTCTTTGGAGTGTTTTTGAGAATTTTAGCTTGAAAGAACATTTGGATATTACATTTTTTAAAAAGAATCTAATTGTTTACTCTGGTGCCCAACATGCCTTCTCATCCTCTGTTGACTCTAAAGGTAACATCCAACTGATTAAAAGGACTTTGAGGAAGAAAATGGTAAAATAAAAAGGTCAAGATGAACTTCAGCTCCTTTCTTCTAATTAGGGTTTTAAAATGCATATTGTCAAACTTCCTCTCCCCCATTTTGCCTCACTGAAAAGAAATCCAAATTTTAAGGATCTTAAATTAGTGTGACAGGTAAACTTGCAAGCCTTCTCAGCACCCAAGCCTCCACTTTGGGGCTTGACATCAATGAGCAATAGGGTTTACAGAAGTCATTTTCCTGGTTTATTAGAATCTCTCTCTTTGGGCCCAGGTCATTCCTCACATGCTCTGGTCACATCAGTCTGAGCTTCTTCCATCACAAGCTGTTTTTCATCCTGGTTTGTGTGAAAAATTGACCATAAAAGTGTGTACGTGAGCCACTTGTTTATTGCTAATCTATCCTTGGTGTTGAAAGGAATAAAATAACTAATGGACTTTGAAGTTAAGAGACTGCCCTTATTAAAAGTGTAAATTCAATGGAAGGTGCAGGATTGGTGTTAATATCCATTCATATATTAGCGTGAAATAGTGTTTCAGTCTTCCTTACAGAAACTCTGAGGGAAGAGTCTTGAAAAGACAAAGAATAGAAAGGAAATAATAGACAGGAAAGTAGGGCACTGAACCCTTGGGGTGGGAGGTATCATTAGGCCTTAAAAGGCTCTGAAACAAGAAATAAGGTAACACTAGAAAAAAATCCTTATTTTTTCCCCCAAATTCATCTGAAATCTGGCCCTGGGACTGGGTTTTCTGTAATTTCCAAATAATTTATTAACCCTAGAAGATGATGATGATGATGATGATAATAATAGACACTGATATTTATGACAAGTTGCACTTACTGAGCACTTACTTTGTGCCTACCACTGTATGCATAGTAACTCATTTAAGCCTAACAACAACTCTAAGGAGGGCACTATGATACTCTTAATTTTACAAAGGAAGAAACTGAGACTCAGTGAGATTAGTAACTTGCTCAATATCAAACAACTAGTAAGCGAAGCCCTTCTCTACACTTTAAGAGCCATGCTGAGCCACGAAGCTCTCTTTTGAACCATGGTACTACTTAACATCAGGCTTGAATTGCAGCTGCATGTTACCTTCAGGCCTTTGGTCCCTAGAAATTCCAACCCTGGACATAATTCTGAGTCAGAGTTGACCTTTCTGTATCTTTCTTTCCCTACTCCTCTGCAGTCTTTGGGAGGGAGCCACTTCTACACCCCATCTTGCCACCTCCTTCCTTAATTGACTGATACAGATCAATTGAGAAAAGGTATAAACACATCTCTTACATGCCAGACAGTTTCCTAGGTCACTTCAAGTTTGCTTTTCACTTAACAAAACAAGAGATAGAGCTTATTATCCCCATTTGGCAGATGGGCAAACTGTGAATGAGACAGGTTAAGAATATACCTAAGACAAGTGACAACTGGGGCATGTGTCCTGTCTGACTCCAGAGATTGAGAGGACTAGTGAGACATGAATAATTTATATCTCTCAAGAGAGTTTGCATTAAAAAAACTTTCATTTTTCTAAAGGAGTGACTAATGAATGTTGGAAGCCTCTGGTAAAAGGGAAAGGCAAACGAGGCATATGTTTGGGAATGACAGGCTTCTGTCCCAGGGTCCTTTTCATATCAACTCAAGCACACACACAAATAGCACTGCTTAGGCTGACCTGCCCCTAGTCTGTTCTTTCCCTTACTGGGATAACTCTGCAATACATGACAGAAATACTCAGGTCAGGCTCTAGCGCAGCTTCTTTTCTTCCCTTACATAAAAGCAGTTCAACACACATTAGGGGGGTTAAAGGGAGGGGGGAATGTAGAGTTTATCTAGCCCTTAAAATTGAGGCAAGGAAGTCTATAAATAAAGAATGTGTTCTGGAAGAGTCTTGTTGGTTCAAGCCTATTTGGGACTCAGATTATCCCTCTTTATCTGGTCACAAGGACCACCATAATATAACGCCACTTCCTTTGACGTTTCAACATTGATGAGTCATTAAGTTCTTCAGTTCTAATTTCAATAAATTAGAATAAAGACTCAAACTTTCAGACATAGAGAATTATATTTACTCAGTCACTTAATGAAAAATGCATCACTGAATCCTGAGCACTCAGAGCACAACAAATTAATTTTATTAAGTTGTTGTGCCTTCAGGATACCAAGCACCCTCTCTCAGTTTTATTAGACAAGAACCCATCAGGCACGTATGTTAATTTTATAGTGAATCCGAAATTTTCAGCTGCCAATCACCTCTCTCTTTGTCTTTAATGAAGCCACTCTGACACTGCAAAACACCCTCTCTCCATCTCCACAAAACTCCCTGATCAGTACCACTTCCAACATGACCTCACTCCATAAATTTTTAAGGTTTGGATGTTATAAGTTTGAATTCTAAACTATTGTCTTCTTTATTCTGTTCAAATATAAACTTTAAACATAGGCTTATTTATTTATTCCTAATGGAAATTAGGTCTTGCTGTGTTGTTCACGCTGGAGTGCAGTGGCTATTCACTAGTGTGATCACATCATAGTGGCTATTCACAAGCGTGATCATAGCACACTGCATCTTTGAACTCCTGGCCTCAAGTGATCCTTCTGCCACAGCCTCCCTTGTAGCTGGGAATACAGACATGTAGCACTGCACCCGGCTTAAAATATTTAAGCCTCTTAAGTTAATATTCTATGAGGACAATCAGCCTACAATGTTGTCCAAGATTTTGATTCATTTATGCATTGTATCTGGATTCAGGATTTAATGTAAGAATTTTTTTTTCTGGCCATGCTTTATTTGTCCTTTTTCTTCAAACAGTATAACCAAAGATACAGACAGTATTCGGTGGAAACCAGCACCACAAAATGAAGTAATCAGACTCCAGAATCAGGACTAATGCCCAAAGTAACAGGTTAACTAGGAGTTAAAGAAGAACAAAGAAAAAAATTGAACAAGAAATGGAACTAAAAACTATTAATAGTATGACATTTATCAAAGTTGAGAAAAGGCAAAAATTCTCAAAAATTACACACCAGTTACTGAGAAAGATGGTTAAATAAAAAGATATTCATACCTAAAACATATCACAGTGAAATTCTAGAACTTCAAGGATAAAGAAAATGAAGTCTGTGAAAGTTTCCAAAGCAATAAGCAGGCTACCTACATAGGAATGAAAACCAAGTTAGTATCAGATTGCTCATCAGCAATACAAAATGCTAATAAATAGTAATGGATTTGCTTCAAATTTCTGAGAAAAAATAATTTGAAAGGAAGAATATTATACGAAGACTAAAATTTAAGTTGGAGGCGTGAAGGCTGCTGCAAAAGGAAGATATTTTTCAGCCATACAAGAACAGAAATTTCATCAACTGTAGTTTATCTCTGAATGAATTACTGGAAGATGTACTCTAGCAAAATGAAAAATAAATCCTAAGGGTGATGTAGCACAAAAGAAACAATGGTGAGCAAAAAACCCAGTAAAGATTATAACTTAATCTAGATAATTATTAGTGTAAAAATTAACAATATGAAAATATGATATCAGCATGAAAAATTATGGGGTTTAGGGGAAAAGAAAAGTAAAATATTGATATGGTGATATTGCCTTTCTCAGAATAAGGATATACATAATCATAAATTCTAATAAATGTTTGAGTAAATTTAAAGAAATTAAAAGTAATCACTAGAATATAAGATATAGCATAAAATTTCAAAAGAAACAGATAGAGAACAAAAGATAAAATACAGAAATGCTACCAATTCCATAAATTCCTGGAAAAAATAGCAAGAGTCATAGTAATAGAAAAGGTAAAATAAGATGGTAGAGATAATCACAAATATCAATAATCATATTAAATCAGAATGGGTTAAATTCCCTTATTTAAAAAACAGATAATTTCAGATTGGACAAATGAACAAAATCTAACCATTTATTGTTTAAAAGAGACATGCTTTCAACAAAAAGACACAAGAAATTTGAAAATAAATTAATTGTGTAAGATACATGAACAAAATGCCAACAACAACAGCAAAAAAGTAGGTGAAGCAATAGTCATATCAGACCAACATATAACAAAGACAAAAAAAAATAAAAGGGACAAGAGGGAAATTTCATATCAGTACAATAAATTAGGAGGATATAAAAATCATTAGACTATTCATAAAAACACAACTTTGGAATAAGTTAAATAAATATGCATGAGAAAATAAGAAGAAATTGACAATCTATAACATTAGTGAGAAAGTTTTCCATACTTCTCCTAGAAACTCAGCGACATAGCAAGTGGAAACAAGAATAAAGATGAAAATAATTTGGATAACAAAATTAATGAGGTTCATACAATAGCTATGTACATGAATGTACCCAAAAAGTAGAGAAAAGTCATTTTATAAACACACATGGGATGTGTACAGAATTTGACTATGTACAACTATGTATAAAGTTACAAATAAAAGAACTCAAGAAATTCAGAAAAGCAGAAAACATTAAGGATGCATGCCATGAACACATATCAACACAATTAGTAATAATGGTTAATCAAAAATTTTAAAGAATTTCTACATAATTCAAAAAAATTCATTCTCAATGTATCCAGGACAAATGAAAATCAAAATTAGCATGGTGAACTACTCAGAAATGAACAAGAATAAAAGCACTGTATAGCAAAACCTATGGTGCATGGCCAAAATGGCACTCAACGAAAATATAGCATAAATAAATTTATGAGAAAGCTCACAGTGTTAGGAAAAGAACAAGATTAACTCAGAGAAAGTAAAAGTGAATATAAATATGAAAGGATAAATTAAAGAAATTTTGACAAGTACAAAACAAGCAAAAAATGGTAATGCCAATCCATGAAACCTAAAACAATTTATTTAAAATGACTACTAAAATAAATAAACCTTTGGGGAAGTCTAGCAAGAAAAATAGATAGATAGTATAAATAAACAATGCTTGAAACAATAGCTAAACTAACCACATATGTGGAAGACATTAAATGTTGCACTAAATGTAGTTATGTATAATTTGACAACAATAAAATTTTAAAAATAACTAACAAATTATTTTTTAGGAGAACATAAATTGCTAAAATTGACTCAAGAAGAGTAGAATATCTGAACTGACTAATAATCAGGATAGTAGTCATAGATTTACTCCTAATACAAGGCACAGGGCCCCCAAATTTAAATAGACACATTCTATCAAATCCTCAAGGAACAAATCATTGTCATGTTTTGTGACATATTTTGGAGCATAGAGAAAGAAGGAAATATTCACAATTCATTTTGCAAGTCTAGCATAATTTTGATGCCAAAAATTGGACAAACATAGCAGAAAAAAGAAAACTATGAGACCAATCTCACTTATAAAGATAGATGCAGAATACTAAATAGAATATTAGCAATTCAAATCCAGCAGTGAATTAAAAAATACACCATGAGTCATGACCAGTGAGACTTCTCCCATCAAATAAATATGGCCTAATATGAGGGGATTTATTCAATTCACCACATTAACAGATTTAAAGACAGAAATTATATAATCGCCACAAAAGATGCCCCTTATTATTTTATGCTACTAGCTATTTCTCAACATCACACACACCATTCTAGCAGATCTTATTTTAATATTAATAAAACATTAGTTTTCATTCAGTGGATTGAGCTTGTGGTTGTAATACATATTCCCTAAGTTATTACACTTCCATTGACTATTTGAATCTCATAATCAGGAAAGGATTTTCACTCTTTTCATTTCTCTTTCTCTAATGTTTTGTCTGTTTTTATTGTTTTGGAATTTTGTTTCTATCTTAGAGTTAATTTGATCTTTACACTAAAGTTTTATTAGCATTCTTCCAGAGTTCTTATATAGAATTCAAGCATGTTTTCATTCTTAACACTTTCAAACATCTTAATTAAATTAGCACTTGAATGCATATAATAATGAATGAGTAGAGTCATGCTAAAAAAAAACTTCTTAAAAACAATTTGTATCAGTGTTGATATAACCATAACCACTGAGTGATTAGAAATTCATTGGTTGACATGATCTCATAAAACTTTAGATTCAGCCAAATCTTCGGGAATATTCTTGAGTGTTTCACATTCCTAATTCATACCCATATTCCTAATAAAAATTTTAAGTAAAGTTGAAAGAGAATAAAATATCATTATCATTAATTTGTGAAAAGTATCTGCCATAAACATAGAACAAACATTATATTTAATGATGAAACAAAAGAATTCCCATAAAAGCCATAAACAAAAAAAAGATGCCCACTCTCTTTGTTTTTATTCAACATTATACTGGCGATCCAAGCCAATTCAATGAAACAAAAAAGTAAGAAATACAAATATTGGAAAAGAAGAGGCAAGAATATAACTATTTGCCTTGAAAAGATCAAATAAGTCAGTGAAAAGTCACTAGAATTGAAAAAGAAAAAGTCTGTTTTGTTCCTTTATAATCCCTAGAGTCAAACACAATGGCACATCACAGGCACTCAAGTGATATTTGTTGAACACACAAAATAAATTAAGCAACTGATTAGAAAATGTAACCGAAAAGAATTTCATTAACAATAGGAAAAAAGTAATAAAAGGCTGAGGATGGAGTGTAATATAACATATTGAAGCCTGAATAAAGCTAATAAGACCTAATAAGATCATAGGTCTTACTAGGTTTATTCAGGTATGACTATGTTATTTAGAAAGGTCTTATTTAAGACCTATTTAAAGAAATTCTAAACTCCACCAAAAGTCTTAAAATAATAACTGATGTCATGGGGACAAAAGTGAGGCCCAAACTTTACCTGTACAATGATCATTTGTATATCTCACCCTGAATTGTACCCCATATCTTTAAAAGAAAAATTGAAAAAAAGAATAACAATGAATCAAGAGACTTATGTTCCTGGATGACACTTATGTTCCAGTGTTATAGAAATATTATATCTCTGTAAATTATTATATAAATTAAGTGCAATTACAATCAAAATCTAGGTAGGAATGTTTATAGAATTAGTTGCTGATTTTAAAATTCACCCAGAAAAATAAAAACTGTGCAAAAATAGCCAAGATCATTTGGAAAAACAAACAACGTTTATTCTATCAGATATCAAAATATGTTAAAGAGCATCAGTTATTCAGATTGTGTGGTATTGATACAGGAATTGTCAAAGAGATCAATAAAACAGAACTTAGAGTCCAAATCCAGTTCCATGTAAATAAATGGAAATTCAGTATATGATTAATAAAGAAGCATCTCTAATCAATCGGGAGATGGTGAACTCTTCAATAAATACTGTTAGGGTGCTGGTTGATGAGAGAAAAATGTGTGTGTGTATATATGTGTGTATATATATATATACACACATATAACATGTGTAGGTATATATACATATATTCACACACACATAAAGAAAACCATAATGAAAGAGACAGAGATCCCTACTTCACAGTATAAAAAAATAAGTTCTAGATGAATTAAGGAGCTCTATAAAAAAGCAAAACTATTTAATTATCAGAAGAAAACATACTAGAAATAATTTGAGAAGACAATTTTTAAGCATGACTCAAAACCCAGATTATTTTTTAAATAAATATTTATCAGTGGAAAAATAGCTAAACAAATGAGTTAAAAAGAATAAGATAGGTCTATATGTACTAACATGAAAATATTCCCAAGAATGCTGTACAATGAAAAAAATCTACTTGCAAAACAATACATACAGTTTGATATCATTTAATTTACAAAATAGCCTCACAAGACTCCACATATCTGTATGTCTGTAGATACATAACAATTGTCTGAAAAATTACATTACAAATATAATTTCTATCTTAAAAGAAAGATAAATAAAGCAAGAAGTTGAAGGAGGATTTGGTATTATTTAACATTTTTACAATGATCCACATATTAATTGTGAAATTTTAAAATTATGTTTTAAAAAGAACACAAAAGAAAAAGTGACAAGGAGAGTAGGCAGGGATTCTACCGCAGCTCCTGTAGTTTATAAGTGAGAAACCTGAGCTCAAGAGAAACTGAGTGACTATCTCAAGGTCACACAGTTAATTAGTGGCAGAACTGGAATTGGAGTCCCAGCCCCTAGTCTCCCAGGCCAGGAGATGCCACATAGGTAGTCATTTCCATTATTACCTAGAATCCCACTTTTTCTATCCAACAATAGAAGGCATTTTGTGATGCTACCAGGATTGTCATTTGGGGATTATTAGACCAGTACCTCCTTTGTAAATGCTATATAGGCCAAACAGAACCTTTTGGCCCCTGTAGAATGGAACACAACAAAACATCATTTTCTCCAACCACTTATTAACCTTAAGACAAATTACCTTGGTAATCACAATACTGGATCTTTCCTCTGTGACGTGCATAGGGAAAACAATTCACAATAGACCTCATCTAATGCTTCATGGTGCTGAATGATTACTTTTATTAAATATGCTTCTGTTGGGCTTTAGTGTTTTATTTATCTCCAAAGTCTTCTGTATAATTCTGAAAATATTTTCATGTATACTCTCTGAAAACTTCTTTAGCTCCTGAAACTTGATCTTTAGTAATTGAAATACTAGATAAAGAATAGAGGATACATTCTTTGGACCAACATTTGAGCCCTCCACTACTTGACCCCAGACAACCATAGCAGAAATTCTTTTCTATACTGCCCTACAAGAATTCTTGCCTCTGGTCACACTGGACTGGACTACTTAGTATCCCAGGGACATTTCTTATCCATTTTTACCCCTAGGACATTGTTCAAGCTTGTGTCTCTCCTACTTCGCTTGTTGTACCTCACCCATCTACCTACTGTCATACAAGGTAGTACCATGTAGTGTTTTTTTTTTAAGGCACAGGTTCTGGATCAAGACTGAAGTTCAAATCTCTGTCTCTTACATTTGATCTTAAGCAATGTGTTTAACATATCTGAGTTTCTGTTTCTTCCTCTTTAAAATGGCAATAATACCTATCTCATATGGAGATTTTGAGAATATGTAACTTTTTTAGTATAGGATCTGAAGCATGATAAGCCATTATTATCACTATCCTTTTTTTAGCAATCCTCTCACAAACCCTTTTTCCCCAAATATGTGCAAGGGCACATGTGATCACATTTACATGTGAGCTGATATATGAGCTTGCCTGCCCACAGAACTCATGCATGAGAAGAGGCCAAGTGATTCTTAACAATCAACCATAATCAGGTCAATTGTTGTGTAACAGCACACTAATATCTTCCATATGCCCTAAAGACAACACAGGCCAATCTTTAGTTCCCAACTCTACTTTGCAAGGACTATAAGTGTTCAATGGCTGACTGCAAAGGAGTAAGAGATGAGCTGAGTCAAAAGTACTTCCAGAAGTTGAGAGAAACTATAAATGAGGACATGTTAGAGAAAAGAAAGCGCTCCCTCTACCCTAAAATATTTTCCCATGAGTCATATGTACTGGTGCTTGAAATTTTCCCATTAAAATTTTAAGTCTATAAGACCTAGAATTTGGGACATTATCCATGAGTTTCTAAAAATTAGATTGTGGGCATAGAGGTATCAAAAGAAGGACTATGTCTCCAAAATGAGTGGCTAGTCTCCATTAAAATGCAGATACTTATGAAAGGTACAACATTAGGTTGGTTTCATCCATTCAAACCACACTGTAAATTTCTATCAGATCTGTTCCAAGAAAAGCAATCAGAAATAAACAAGGTTTCAAAAGAAGAGATTAGAGAGAAGAAAATGTCACTGTAGTGCACATGGGCATCCACCCCTAGAGAGAAGGACACAGGAAGACGGCTGTGTAGAGGACAGCAATCAAAGATCATGTTCTGATGCAAGGACATTTATTTACAAAGCATATTAATAAAAAATTCATCCTATTTACTTCTTTATGTACCAAGGCTATCTAAATTCTCTAGGCTCATTGGATATATTTATATGGGACTATTTCTGTTAGAGGGGGTCACATTAGTTGACTATGAGCTAATTTCCTAGAATATTTCCCAGAATTTCAGGGTGAAAGAGGATTTGAGCATTATATTTTTCTTCAAAGACTCCAATTGATGATCATTTGACGAACATAGCTCCCTGTCTCCCATGAAAAAACAACCCAATTTTTAAAATAAAATAGTGATTTATTTTCTACTCATAAAAACCTGGAGAAGGAAGATGGGGGAATGTACCCGGGATCCAGGATAGGTTTATTTCTACGAAGATAAGTCTTTACAACTAGCCTCATTCCCCACTCTGGTCAAAGTTTCCGTGCTGTAAATCAGTCCATAGCTCTATAACTTCTCTGACAATATTTCACTGCCATTATCTACTGAAATCTAAGACTTTCAGAAATGTATGGACTATGGTTCTATCATCAATAGATCTTCACTTCTTTGCATAGTGTCTGGTACCTATGAGATGCTCAATAAAGTTGATCAAATGCATGAAGAAGCAAATGAATGAACAGGTGAATGAATGAGCGGAAATCAGGAAGCTAGAGTGGAGAAAACTCCTGGTTCAGATAATTCAATGGTTATTGTAGGAACCGGGTAAGCTCTAGTGGAAGACTGAAAATAAATTATTTGCCATCATTTTGCATGAAAATAGATTAGAGGCCCCAAGGTACAGCCCACTGTAAAGCCCTGGGGTTGTAATAGTTAACAGAATGAATCTTCCAAGATATCCCTCATCCTCAACTCTCAATCAGCCTTCAGGAGTCAACAATAACATATGTCCCTAAGAACATGCCCCAACACTCTCTTAATGGAGTGGAAGATGAACCAGATTTGGAAGCAGAAGACCAGGATTCAAATCCTGATCCTGCTACTTACACGCTCTAATCCCTTCGGCAAGTCATGTGAATCTTGTGAATATCAGTTTTGTCTTCTGTAGAGTGAGAATGATTAAGTGTCTACTCGACTGGGTTATTTTGCAGATTTGTTGGGTCAACATACCTGAAAGCACATAGTAGGAATTTAGAAAATGTTACACCTATATCTGCCCTTCAGTGGCACTGTTGGCTTAGGAATCCCTTAGGGCCTCTGAAATCCCAGGGGCAGACAAACAGACATTTCATCAAGTCTGACATCTCACATGTCAGCAAAGGCCTTGGGAGTGTGTGTGGGAGGAGAAAGGGGGTAGATAGGAGCAGGCAATGGAACCGTAGACAACTGCAAATAGCTGGGGAAAGAAAATAACTGGAGACTTGTAATACTTTCCTGTTAAGAGGAGGGAAAGGAAGGGAGAAAAAGGCCGGTAAGGTAGAGGTGGTGGTTTAGGAGTGGCCAGAGGAAGCTGGAAAAATCCTCAAGTAAGAAGAGCAATGTCCTTTCATTTTGACTTGTACCCCCAAAACCACTGGTGGCTGCTGTGAAATAAGACATTAATCTCCCAAGAGGGCATGAACAGAAAGCTTTCAGCCACACCCTTTCACTCAAGAAGGCCTGACATCCTGCTACACCTCTCTCAGTCAGCATTGCCACACCCCAAAATCTCTCAGTTTCATTGTGGGCTAGAATGATTTGGTTATATGAGTTCAAGGAGAAACAGGCATATGTGTGAGGGTAAAGGCAAGGCCTAGACATGCTGAATTCACCTGACACTCACACCCACCATGGCCCTGAGCAGTCACACAGGAATATCCAGAGACATACTGTCTCTTTTCATGCAAGGTTGGAAGAGAAGAGTAACCAAATGAAGGAGGGATCTTCCAGTTTCAAGGGACTGGACCAGTACTTAAGGTCCATCCCCAGAACTCGCAGAACAACTCTAGATGTGTCACCACATAATCTTAATCCCCTAAGCACTCCAGCATGGCTCTAAAAGGCAAAGGTCTAATATTTCTTCTCTTTGAAAACCCATATTCCTTCTGAAAGCTTCCCCTTCGGAGGCCTCCTTTGGGTCTGAGATAGCCAAATGGTTGCCATGGGAACCTGCCCCTCATTTGCCTCTAATCACCTGTTCTAGAGGGATAAAGCTTCAACTCCCATTTCTATTAGATGAGATCACATCAATCAGTTATATTAATTTCCTATAGTGTTTCTGAGAATTTCAGCTGGAAATAGCTTTTATGTTTTGTTAAAAGAAGCCAGTTGTTGATCCATGGACTGCATACCGTCACCACCCCTGCCTGCCCCTGTGAAAACCTCTGTTTTTAATACGCTTGAGTCCAGTCAGATGGTGATTGTATACTTTCAGTCCTCTAAATTGGGTTTAATCAATTCAGTGTCAATGTTCAAACTCTCATATTGTCAAATTTCCAGTAGCTTTTTAAAACAGAGACTTGAAAAAACAAACATCTTCAATTAGTATTACAGGTGAACTATTTGCACATAAAGTTGTCTGAGAGTCCCACCCATGTAAAACTGGCCTCAGGTCTTTGTGTATAATATCACACAGCATTGCATGTGGGGAAAAGTACATTTTCCTGTCTTGGATTTGGTCTGCAAGAAAGATGGGATACCAATAGCTTTTTTTTTTTTTTTGTCCCTTTTTGTGCTTTTCTCTCATCCTGGGAGCTGAAGTCCACATGACAGTAGAATTGTGAAGACAATTTTTGTGCCCTGAAATTTAGGGTGAGATGGAAATTGCAGCTTCTTTTCTCTGAAATGGTTCTCAGTTCCCCAGTTCAACTTGCCCTGGCTCCATGATTAAATACAGTACTTATTCCTGCTTCTGTGTGTCCCCATCCACCCCTTCTGCTGTCCTCACCCCAATCACAAGCCCGAAGACTGCACAGCACTCCAGCTGCTGACCAGTGGTAGTTCAGAGGCCATTCTGTTCCCCTACACTCACCTTCCCATACTTCCCCATACAGAGCATTGTGCCTAGCACAAAACCTCTTGTAGAAGCTTAACACATACAGACAATAAAGTAGGCACATTTGCATTTTCAGTTTGGGGAGAAATTGGGTTAAGGGGAGCTTCAGTGCTTGAATCGTAGACAAGGAGTAGGATTAGAGGGAAGGGTCTTCAGGGAGATACCACAATCAGTGGCCCAAGGAAACTGGAGTCTGGAGGCAGAAAGAGGCAAATGGGAACAACGGCCAGGAGAGGAGGCTATAAAGAGGAGGTGCAATTGCATTAAGTTGGCTCTTATTAGTGACTTGTTTAGGGTTTAGACAGTGTCTAATTGCTCAGCACTAGAAGAGCTGTGTCTCTTCCCCATCTTATAAAGACATAAGAAAGATGAAGGTATGAGGCAGACCCATAAGAGTTACAGAACACTTTGTAGGAAAGAAACTTAGAGCTTCCTGCAGTACAGTGAATTTTATTAGTGAGTATTATCTCTCTTGCTTTCAGAAAATAACAAATAGCCTTAATAGCTTAAGGCATCGTTACCAACAAAATATATACTGCAACTTCCTTATAACATTTTTCACTATAGAACAAAACAAGGCAGGTCTATCATGGATCCCATTAAAGGAGCTTTAGTTACTGAAGTATCAAAAGCATCTTGCCATTAGGTGTTCCCAAGGCAAGAAACCTGAGGAGAGAGTTATTGTGATGCCAAGGGTAATAAAAGCATCTAACAAAATGAGGTACTTTCTTTACTTTGCAGCAATGACTCCATCAACTGCTAGAAGGACACACAGTGGCCCAGAATCCCTTGTGGCCAATAGCAACAAATCTGAAGAACAAAGGTGAGCATAGTTTGAGTCAAGTCAATAGTCCTATCACATTAAATCCAAGAAAGGGCATATGAAAAAATCGACAAGACTACAAAGAAAATATCATATATCTGTATGCTTATTTACTGACTGTCTACTTTTAAAAAGAACTTGAGAGGGCTTACAATTGGTTAATTCCTGATACAATTAGACTTAAAGCTGTTAACAAAGAATAAAATCAGTGCCAATGGAAAAAGATGGTGACAAGCTAAATGCACTGAACACCCCCCACCTCACCATACTTTTAGAATGCTCAATCAAGCATACAATTTAGAGCTGAATTTCCTAGCAACCAAGGTGAAAATCAAAACATGATGCTTACATTTGTCTTGTGATAATACCATTTGTGCTAGTCTCCATACAGATTTCTGTAAGATGTGACCCGTTTATCTCATAGTCTATCAAAAAGGTTTGCAGTAATGTACATTTGAACTGGTGTGGGGAGTCAGTGAGATTTAGAAAGTCAAATATTTCCTGGGCCCAATCGCAGAGGGCTCAGGGCATTTCTATGGAGCTACCAGATCAGGAGATCTTTCTGGACATCCCATAAACAACTAGGACTTTTTTCTGCCTGAGTTCCACCAGTTCCCAGAGCTTCTAGATCCTCCAAATCAGTGATACCTGAGAGGAAGACCTGTCTGATATCTTTTTCCCACATGTTCCAGGATCGTCCTGACCCTAACGGCCAGACCCAGCTCCTAATTTTCTGCTTGATAACCCCCTAGCATGGTTCAGCTTGGAGTTCGTTGGGGCCATCATCGTTGTCTAGGAATTCTCTGGATTACCCATTTTGTCTTTGTAGATGGATGATCAGCCCTTCTTTTCAGAAGTTGTGTCTTGCCCTGCTTCTCCGTCTTGAGTGAGCTCTGAGCACTCCCCTTTACTTCCCCATCACCTCCGATACTCCTCTTTTCAGCAGACTCAAAACTCTTGGGTATAGAGGGGGGATGCCTTTTTCATTGCTTTCATTGTCTGGCAGAGGAAAGTAGACATGTTCACTAGGAGAAACACGCCTTTTCCTGGCTCTGGTCTTACAGAAGAATTTGTCATGAGTTTTTATAGAAGGAGGAGCATTGAACAATATAATAGATGATGTCCTGGAACAGAAACAAAATATGGGGAGCCAGCTGTTAACTCTACAAAAAGTCCATTCACAATTCTGCATCTGGTGCTCATAAATCAAAATCCCACTGAGCTCGTGATGCTGCTGCTGACACTCCAAGACCATGAAAATTTAGTCTGGGACTGGGCACACTCCCATCCCAACCGCTCTTTTCATGGTTTTCAGCATCTAAACTTGTAAAATTCCTATTCTCCACTCTCTTTACTGGGCTTTAGTCAAGACCTGCCAGGTGTGATTCTTTAAGGTAAGCATCAGGCAGAAAAATTGCAGGAAGGGGCTTTTGAGGGTTTCCACATACTAGATAAGAATATTTACTGTCAAGGAAGATAAGTGAATGATTATCAAGGGGTGATCCTATATAGCTTGGTCACGCTTCTTGGCAGCTATCCCAAATTCCACACCTCCCTAAGACTGCCTGATGGAGAAGGCTTTTCTCTGGCCTGAAGTGGACTGACATGAGGGCTTCTCCTAAAGAAACCCTCCCTTTCTCTCCCTCTATTGGTTACCCTGGGCTTCACTCCATTGCAGCCTCACTTCCTAACAGGCAAAAGGTACCTAACAAGCAACAAGGGCTGGATGGGGGAGGAGACAGAATGTGGAGGTGGAGAGGGAAAGTGCAGGTCACCTGGAGAGAAATAATAGCCTCCTTTCCTTGTCACCGGAGCCAGAGTATCACCCTTTCCTCAACTTTTCTCTACCAGAGAAACCACCCAGGCAAGAGAGAACAAATAAGGCAACCATTTTGGAAAGGGAAATAGATTAATCTTTCACTTCTAAGTTCCACCTTCCTTTCTACCTCTTTCTTCTGGGGCAGAGTGCAAGTAAAGAGTACTCTTCCAAGAATCGCTTGCTCCGTATTTGGCTTTATTTCAGCAAAATTCAAGTTGCAATAACTCTCCTAACTTTAGCCACACTTATGCTTTTTTTCCAACTCCTGATTCCTGGCTCATCTACATCAGAAATGAAGGACAACTAGCTCCCAGTATAAGAGTGCAATTGTGTGTCTTGGATGCTATGGTAGGCTGAATAATGCCCCGAAAGAACTCCAGGTCCTAATCCCTAGGACCTCCGAATGTTAATTTATATGGGAAAAGAGACTTTGCAGATGTGATTATGTTAGTGATTTTGAGATGGGAGGATTACTATGGATCATTTGAGTGGGCTATAAATACGTTTACAGGGGTCCTTATAAGAGGGAGACAAGGGGAAATTTGACAACAGAGGAAAAGGCAATATGACAGAAGCAAAGAGGTTCTTGAAGATGCTATGCTGCTGTCTTTTAAGACCCTCAAAGGGTCTTGAGTCAAGGAATACAAGGGATGCAGCTCCAGAAGCTGGAAAGGCAGCTCTAGAGCCTCTGGAGGAAGCACAGTCCTGCTGACATCTGGACTTCAACCCAGTAGAACTAATTTCTGACTTCTGGCCTCCAGAACTGTAAGAGAACAACCTTGTATTGCTTTCAACCACCAAATTTGTGGTAATGTGTTATAGCAGCAATAAGAATCTAGTGCATGTGTCCCTTATTCTGCCTATGTCAAGAAATTAGCCCACCCTACTCTTCTTCGCATGCCATGAAAAATGTTCCTCAAAAAAGAAACTGTTAGGTATTTACTTGAGAAAATGAAAAAAACAAAAAACGAGGGTTGGGCCAATCACAAATTACAGAGAGCCTCAGAAAGAAGAGAATGGAAAGAGTCTATGAGGGAGAAGGTGTCTAAGGAGAGGCTGCATTTAAAGGAGGGCTTCTATTCCTAGGAAAAGGTCGTGAGAGATTCACAGGCATATCGACTGAGAAAATATTTCCCAGCAGTTCTTATTTTCCTTCCAAAATATGAAGAACCATAAACCACTGTAATCCAAAAGGATTGGGTTTTGGGAACTCAAATAAGAACTAAGTTGAAATCACAGCTGTGCAATTGTTAGTTAAGTCACTTTGCCTCTCTGAGTTTCTATGATCTTCATTTGTATAGTGGGAATAATGATACTTATGTCATGAGGTTGTTTGAGAAAATTAAATGAAATAAGGGACAAAACATTACTGTGGCTGGCAAGTAGTAAGCCCTTAATTAACTTTAATTAGTAACCTTGGCCTCCTTGTCACCTGAGGGCTCCTTTAAAACACTGTTCCCTATCACTCCATCCTCTTTCTTGTTTCTCTTGGCTTTGATGCAGGTGAAGTTCTCTTCATCACCTACACACAGAAGCTATGCAACTTGGCATAAGGTCTTGGGCTTAGATTAGGGAACATTAGAAGAGGTGAACCGAGAACAGATGTCCAGGTCCCAGAACTGGCTGAGAGAAGAGGATACAAGGCACAGTTGCAAGTTACCATGACAACTAATTCTCATCTTCTGAGTCTGAAACACCTAACCTGGGGGAGGGAAGGGATAGAAAGAGAAATAGGGCTTTGCTGCAAGGTTCTGGTTTGGGAGTACGAAAAGCCCTGGCAAAGGCCAGAGTCTCTACGCCAAACTCGGTGTCTCCAAGACTGTCTTGTCTTCTAGGACTCAGTCCACTTTGGCTGGAATCTCTTTTTCCAGAATTGTTTTTTATTAAAGACTAATGATTCAAGGTCAGGAAGGGAGGCCTTTAGATAGAAAATATTAAGATATGGGGGAATTAGGAGTGTTCTGAGACTCTCTTTTTGAAAAAATTTTAAAGGTGTGGGGTACAATTCAGGATTAGGTACGTAAGTGAGCATCACACGTAAAGTTTGGGCCTCCCTTTGGTACCCAATTTGCCTGGTTTGAGATCAGGTACCCTTATTGATGTTATGTGCCCCTTCCTCCCCTTGCAGTGTCCCACTACTGCCAGCCCCTTCCTTATAGTGTTGTGATCAATGTTCAGGATCCACTTATGAGTGAGAACATGTAGTACTCAGTTCTTTGTTTCTGTGATAGATCACTGAGTATTACAGTGGTATTATAGTGATCTATCAAGTTACTGTGAAGTTACTGTGAAGTCCATAATTTTGTCCTTCTTGATGGCTGCATAATATTCCATCATGTATATGTATCACATTAAAAAAAATTCAGTCCACTTTTGATGGGCAGCATGGTTGGTTCCATGTTTTTGCTATTATGAATAATGCTGCAATAAACACGCGTGTGCAGTTATCTTTTTAATAGAATGATTTGAGTTCCTCCAGGTATATTCCCAGAAGGGGGATTGCTGGGTCGTATGGAAGGTCAATTTTTAGATCTTTTGGGAATTGCCACACTGTTTTCCATGAGGCTGTATTAGTTGACATTCCCACTAACAGTGTAGAAGTGTTCTTTATCCCCCACATCCTTTCCAGCATCTACTGTTTTTTGAGTTATTGACGATGGCCATCCTGAGTGGAGTTAGGTGGTATTCAGTGTGCTTTTTTTAAAAGCAGGATTTATTGAGAGGACAGAAAAGCTCCCACAATGGGAGGGGACCTGAAGGGGTTGCCCCTCAGTGTGGTTTTAATTTGCATTTCTTTGATGATTAGTGAGGCTGAGCATTTTTTAATGTGTCTGTTGGTTGCTCCTATGTCTTCTTTTGAGAAGTGTCTATTCATATCTTTTGTCCACCTTTTAATAGGGCTGTTTATTTTTTCCTTTTGGCACGTTTCAGTTCCTTGTAGATACTGGCTGTTAGACCTTTGCCAGATATACAGTTGGCAAACATTTTTTCCTGTTCTGTGGGCTGTCTCCCCACTCTCTCAATTTTTTTTGTTGCTGTTTTGTTTTGTTTTGCTTTGCTTTGCAGAAGCTTTTCAGTTTGATGGGTCCCACTCTTCTATCTTATCTCTTATGGCATGGGCATCTGGAGTTTTGATCAGGAATCAGTTGCCTATTCCAAGTTCTGTAAGGGTTTCTCCTGCATTTTCTAAGAGTCTTATAGTTTGAGGTTTTACGTTCAGTTCTTCAATCCATTTGGAGTTGATTTTTGTATATGGTGATAGGTAGGGGTCCTATTTCAATATTCTGCATGTGGTCAGCCAGTTTTCCCATCACCACTTGCAACACATCTCAAAAATCATCCACCATGACCAAGTAGGCTTCATCGCTAGGATGCAGGGCTGGTTCAACATCTGCAAGACCATAAATGTAATTAAATACATCAGCAGATGTAGAGACAAGAACCACATGATTATATCATTAGATACAGAAAAAGTTTTCGATCAAATCCACTATCCTTTCTTGATAAAACCCCTTGAGTACCTAGACATAGAAGGAACATAACCCAAAATAGTAAAAGCCATCTACAATAAACCCATAGCCAACATGTTGCTAAACAGACAGAAATTGGAAGCATTTCCTCTGAAAACCATAACAAGAAAAGGTTGTCCACTCTCACCCCTCCTGTTAAACATAGTATTGGAAGTCCCAGCTAGAAGAATCAGACAGGAAAAGGAAATCAGGGGTATCCAAATAGGGAAAAAGGAAGTTAAGTTATCTCTCTTTGCTTATGATATGATTCTATACCTTGAACACTGAAGAGAATCTGGCAAAAACTTTCTCGCACTGACAAAAGACTTTGACAAGGTCTCCGGGTACAAAGTAATTGTGCAAAAGATAGTCACATTCTTATCCACCAACATCAAACAGGGAGAGAACCAAATAAAAAGCACGATCCCATTCACAATAGCCACAAAAAAAAAAATGAAATACCTCGGCATCCTCCTAACCAGAGAAGTGAGAGACCTTTACAATGAGAACTAAAAAACACTACTCAAATAAATCAAAGAAGACACAAACAAATGGAAAAATATTTCATGCTCATGGATTGGAAGAATTAACATTGTTAAGAGGTCCATCCTACCAAGGCAATCTACCGATTCAACACAATACCTATTAAATTACCAACATCATTGGAAGTCCTGGCTAGAGCAATCAGAGAAGAGAAGGCAATCAGGGGTATCCAAATAGGTATAGAGGAAGTCAAGCTATCACTCTTTGCAGATGACATGATTGTATATCTTGAAAACCCAAGAGAATCTGTCAAAAATCTC